>PNEQ01060184.1:0-37467 GCA_003012365.1 Medauroidea extradentata | reverse complement strand
CACAGGAGTAATTGTGTGCATAACTAATTGTGTTGTGAGAGTTCTAGTTGATTACTGTTTTGTGTATTTCATAGCTTTGTGAGCTATTAAATCCAGTACTTAATTTAACTCTTTTATTTGTAATTATAGACCTCTATCCCAAAGAACTCATGGGAATTGCCCACATATAAAGTTTGTGTTCTTCAAACTTGTAACAGTACTGTGGTTTGCTGACGAGGCCCATGAAAACCGTTGTTCATTTTGGGTATGTTTTATAGTACGAAGATTCTAATATACCCTACTGTACGTAGAATTTCCTAGCAAAATATAATTATACTACCTTTCGTTTTACGTTTCAATATATAGATACAAAAATTCACGCGTGTACAGTTCCGTTATAGTTTTATAATGTGCTGAAGCCAATACGATTTAAATTTTCATACTTATTTCAAACGTTCTGTCACATTTCGCGAATGCTCGCGTATCACATAAGGACGCGAACGCCTGCGGCGTTATAGAAGGTAATTCATTTAGAAGACATTAAAAGCAGCAGGCTTGGATCATTCATTCACATCATAAATTTCCAATAAGTCCATAGGACAACAGAAATTACTGTAACTTGTTGTTTGTGTGAATGCCTATAGCATATGTGCTATTCATCTGTCAGAAACTAAATGAAACTTGGTAACCAACACGAAAAATTGAAAACAAGGAGGGTGGGGAGGCTGGTTATCAGAGTGTCAAACATGGTGGCTGAGAAATCCTGAGAAATCACACTCTTGTATGTGTACACTGTAAAACAAATTTAGGTAAATTTACTCTACATGTAATGGAAGCTAATTACCTCTACAAGCGAGGGAAAATTACTCAACACGTGTCAAGGAAAGTTACTCAACTGGTAACGTAATGTTTCATTACATATTAGCCCAAGCCCTCTAGGACAATTTGACATAACGCGCGAACGAAACTTCCGAGTGGTTTGTGTGGCGAAAACACTACCTTGCGGAAATTTCCACACATATTAGGAAATAAGATTTCCCTCTCAAGGTTGGGGAATATTACCATACATGTGATGAGTAACATAACTAACTTTTTTTTACAGTGTACCTGTAGGAGTCGCCGTTAGCGCAGCGGATAAGAGTGCTTGCCTCCCTCCATACGATACGGCTCGGATTCTTGTCTGGGTTAGTTACCGAATTTTCACATGTGGGAAACTTAGTGGAAGTGGCCGTCGGCCGGCATGTTTTCTTGAAGTAATCGCATTCTTCCGTCCTTCAAATTTCGTCGCTTCTCCACTCCACCGTAGGACTGTCATCATTCTGGCCTCGGGGTAGACGAATACATGCGCACAGTAAGAAGATGCTCACGGTATTTGTTGCCCTGCCATAGGATACTCTACACATACATTTATTATAATTTTTACTTGCATTCATCGTTTACACAGTTTCGCTACCACAGCGAATTCCGTCAATAAGCATAACTGTGCACATCAGACTGTTGTAAATGTGTATCAGTGGATGACAGTAGCTAATGTTTCTACACGGAACACTCATGTTTGAGAATGTAGGTTAGGCACGAAGATACGGTGCTATTCGACGTGACATAAAGCTATGCCTGTCATTTACCAACACTGGCTGACGGTATATTATCTGTTTCTGTTAATGTTTTAAGAACTTTCGTGGTGAGTGTCACTTTTTTTTTCTTGCACGGAAGATGATGCAAATGACAAACGAAAATCATCATGCCTACTCATTTTTATTCGAATTTATTGGTTTGTGGACATACGCCATTGCTCATGTTTTGCTGATAAAACTTGTGTTGAATGACAAAAAAAATAGACATGAAACACACACAAGAAATAGAGAAAATAACAATCTCAAAGAAATTCTGTCAGTTGTTTTTTTTAAATCATACAAAGAATTATAATGGTAGAATTCAGTCGAAAATTGACACAACACCCAGACACAAAATATAGACACAAATGGAACAAAAAACTGACAAAATTTCTCAGAGATTGTTTTTTTCTCTGTTTTTTGTGTGTTTATTATGTCTGTTTTTTGGTTATATTTTGCACTTTGTAATTCAACGTAAGTTTAGTCAGCAAAACATAAGCAATGGCGTATATACACAAACCAATAAATTATAATTGTAAATACTCCCACAGCAACAAACATTTAAAAACCTACTCATTTTATGTTCACGCACTTCAGAAAATCACCTCAAATTTCACGAGAGGGGAGTTTTTTTTTTTTTTTTTTTTTTTTTTTTTTTTTTTTTTTTTTTTTTTTTTTTTTTTTTTTTTTTTTTTTTTTTTTTTTTTTTTTTTTTTTTTTTTTTTTTTTTTTTTTTTTTTTTTTTTTTTTTTTTTTTTTTTTTTTTTTTTTTTTTAACACAGTGACAACCCATATCACATCTGTCTTGTATTACCTCAAGCGTGTGTAAACGTATTAACGTGGACTTAGAAACATTATTCTTGACGTACGTACCTGATTGAGAAATGTTTTCTGACAAAAACTATTTTCAGCATGCAGATTGTCCGCGCCTCGCTATTCAATGTTTTTTTTTTTACACGATATGCAAGCGGCGTTGAATGAAACCACTATTTTTTGAACAGTTTAAATGTTATCGATATTTATAACACACGAATATATAGCGTTACGACCGTCTGCTTACAGGCTACACGAAATCAGTGTGACGGCCATTGCATAGCATACAACTTATTCGCCGTTGTGTGACGCGATTATTTCATGTAGCCGTCGTACCCAGCACGTCCTACCAGACAAAATAGACCCTCTACTTGCAAGGAGCCAGTACCTGTTGTTTACTTTTAAAACGCACACAGATATGTCAGTGGTGAGGTAATAATGACTGGTATGTTGGGTTATACTGGACAACTGTCGTGTAGGCACACGTGGGAGAAGGTGTTTGACCAACTATCAATATTTTACCCGCTACAAAGTTTTCAGAATGCGTAAAGTTATTTTTAACATTTCATTCTTCAAAAGTTAATCTAATACACCTGTTCACATTGTTTGATAATTAGAGCCACGATTTTATGGCGAAAAGATTTTTGCAACATTTGGTTTCGATGCGTCATGTGCACACCTGCGGCTCTGCTACATCGTTTGTGATTGGATGATTTTACTCTCACTTGCCTTGGAAAATTATAGACGTACAGACTCACAATACTCTTATTCTGATTGGTGCAGTCAAATGAGAAACGTGTATGAACATAGACACGCTGCCAATAACCTTGAAATAGAACTGCCGATGTGCACGTGAGTCACTGAAACAAAGTGGGGCAAAAATCTTTTCGCGACAAAATCGTGGCCCTATTGATAATTAATAGAGGTACGTCAATTTCGCGGATTCATCTGGCGGCAGCCTATAGACTTGTCAGTCCTATACACTCACTGGTCAGAATCGATTATATATTGGCTTATAACCGTACAAGCAGGTAGCAAGCGATCGCACTTCGCATTATTTCCTTATTTACTACTGGCTTGCGGTAGTCAAACGCGTTTCGTAACAGCCGCCAGCAAGTCACAGACATGACAATGAAGTATACATAATTGGCGTTCAACCTGCCCTAGAATGTATCCGCGAAATTTACGTACCTCTAATAATTAATTATTTGTAGAGACCGGAAAAATTTGCGGTTTCACTGACCTGTAGGCTAACTTCCAACAATATATGTGTGGAATCATGCAGACAGCAGCTGTTTATTAGCTGCTCGCTGACACAGTGTTATGGACCTGTATTATATTACAGTTTTACTATTGGCTAAGCTACTTCCAGGAAGTGTCGAGTAAGTCAACGGGCAATTATGAACGTGATACAGACGTACAGTTGCTGGAGCTCTAGCTTGCTCCTAAAAAAAAACGCGAAAGTTTCAGGTCTCCAATTATTAGCATAGATGGCATTTGTTGGACGATACGAAAGATTGTCAACAAAATTCGTGTTATGTGGAAGAAATGTATTATGTGATAGTGTAAAAAAAGTATTGTAAACTTACATTTATGGCATGAAATGTGAGAAATGTTGATACATCAGGAATTCTTACAGCGCGGAAAATCATGCAAATTAAAGATGGCCGTGTGCCATTCCCCTTAATTTTAAACACTTATTAAAATAACAGGTGAAGAAAATTAGTTGTTATATTCAACGCCATTTTCGATATTTTAGGGAAGTAGTTCGAGTTTCAAAGTACTCTAGAACATGGCATCAAACACAGGGCAGACTTCTAACTGGGCGCTCGTACGTTCTGCCGAACCCTCAATTATGGCATTAAAATATGTTGTATGATGTAGAAGCGATTGGTCGCGAGGAGCAAGGGAAGCGGGCGAACCTCGAGAAAATCTACCGACCAACGGCAACGTCTTCAATGATCCCCAGGGTCGACCCCGCCGAGAATCGAGCCCAGGGAACCTATTCTGTAACTTTTCTTTCCTCTTGTACGATATTTATATAATGACAGTTATCGAGTAACTATCGCTACCTATGAAAATAATTAGTATTCTGTCGTTGAATAAGGCTGTGAGAGACTTGTTCAAATAATTCGTGACTGTCATGTAGCAACCTAATCTTAGGGTAGCGCAACGAGCGAAACTGTACGAAAATTGCCGACACATTGAGGTCACGTCCTGAAAAATTCTCTACAGCCCAACAATTGCTATTGAAGCGTGGGTGGGAAGGAACAATAAAAAAAACTTTATGTTCCATTAAATGTTTAATACATTTTGTATCCTGTAGCTCAGTTCACTACTGAATATTAAATTCCTTCTACAGAAGATTGTTGTAGAAATGAATGAGATGAATTTTATATATTTGAATCAGAATCGTTCACCGAAACGAGTTTATAGCTTTTGATGTTAAACAAAATTTATGTGATAAGTAAGTAAAACTCCAAGTTAAAACCAAGAAACTCCCATTTAGTAAGATATTTCAAGGTTTAAGAAACACATTCTTCGGTATTGCAGAATATGTTGAGATTCTGCTAGAGAGGTGTTCGAGAATACGACGTAGGCCTAGAGAGTATCACGAGTGGAGTGGCTTACTGTACTGCTGTTATTCTCGAAAGACGGTATCAGGAGACCATAGTAAAGAAAGCTATTCTTTTGACGATTCACAAGTGTTGTTTCATAAAGTAACATTTTCATTTTATTTGCGAACTCGTGTTTCATTTAAGCGCAAGTGCGAGCGACAGTAAAATGGTTATGACATCCCAAAAGGTTCTGGAAATCAATTTCCTCTTATATACTTACTAACATAATTGTGACATAAGATCACTCGTTTATAGTATAGACTATACTTAGAGGAACGAGTATTTCCCATATTGATTCTAGGTCAGGTTGAACGTGAACAACGTATAGTTCACTTTCGCTTCCGTCATTAGACGACAGCAGTTTTGACACAACTTTGACGACTTCAAGCCAGTAATGTGTAACGGAACAATTCGTGAGGATTTCACGTGCCACCCGTTTATACAGTTAGAAGCCAATACATATTCGACCTTGACCAGAGCGTGTATAAGACTAAGAAGTCTAGGCTGCACCCACACTCTAAAAAATAGTTAGTAAATTTACCAGACGTGCGTATAGGAGCGCTAAGGTAGTAGGAATGGTAGAATAGTTTCCCAGACATCCATGGTAGCACTCCTAAACCTTTTAATAAAACATTCAAATGCATACTAAAGTTACCAGACATGTATTGTAACAAGTGTAAAAGTTTGCATATTTACAAGGCGGGAGTATGGTAACTGTACCATATTGCGTCTGGGATAATAACTTCCTAAACATTCGAGGAAGTTTTTTTACAGTGCAGATGAATACGTGAAATAATCGTGCCTATAACTATAACTAGGTTCCCGATTTTAAGGCGAAAGTTTTTTTGCACCATTTGGTTTCGATACCTTATACTTAGGGACATGCAAAATTCGCGTTATTTTATGACAGCTGACTAGACTCCAAGTGACTATAGGCTCGTTCGACGTCTCCCGCTGGCCGATATTGTCGTGACTTGCCGCGGAGAATGCTTACACGGTAGAGAGACCAATCTCTGTAAAGACGTAACACACGTAAATGACAACACACAAAATTACGTGGCCAATTGAATCTTATATTGTGCTCTGTTATGTATAGGAAAGTGAAGTTTAGTCTGCCACCAAATGATAACGCGAATTTTGCATGTCTCTACTTATACTGTCCGCGCGCAAGCAATAAGTAGGGACCCTTGTTTTTCGCGAAAAGAATTTTGCCTCACTTTGTTTCCGTGCCTTACGTGCACATCTGCAGTTCTGCTTCGTGGTCTGTGGTTGGATATTTTAACTGTCGCGAGCCTTGATATTCTACCGGCAAATCACAGACGCGTGGTGTTGTAGGAAAGTTTTTGTTATTGGCTCAGTCAAATGAGATACGGCTCTTCACACAGACACGCTGCCAATAACCAGGTAGCAGAATTGCAGATGTGCACGTAAGGCACTAAAACAAACTGGGGAAAAATTATTTTCACGAAAAAACAGGGTTCCTAGCAATACGTCTCTGACATGTATGAATTTGTCGTCCTAAACGTCATGTACGCTATAGTAGTGCAGTAGCAATCACGTCATAACGGCTGGTGCGTCAATATTATATCGGCCTCGTTGAATTATTGAAGTCTTTACGGACGATAAATGCATACCCGCCAATGACTCAGAGCTGGCGCGCTGACAGTAGGCGTATCTGCAGCTATGCTTCATGTTCAATGACTGGATGTTTTAACTCTCACTTTTCTTAGCGTTCAACTGACAAATCAAAGACATCATGGTATCACAATTACCTTATTCTGATTGATGCTGTCAAATAAAGTCATGCTGCCAAGAAGTATGAAGTATGGCTGCCGATGTGCAGGCAACGCACTGAAACAAAATGATGCAAAAATATTTTCGTAGCAAAATCGTGCCTGTAACTACACGAGAGGTGGAGTTATATAATACTCCTCGTTTTGCATTTTTGGGAGGCGAGCGGACTAGCCACTGTGCCAACTTCAGCCTCACAGCTGGCGACTGTAATCGCTTTAAAAGAGTGCCGGTTTCAAATCTCCGTGTTTGACGCGTGGGAACAGCAGAGCAATAAGAGCCAGAGTACCGTGTTCGACGACAAGCATATCGCCTCTATTCACAGCACGCCAAACTGGCGTGCAAGGTTTTCCTTGTAGTCTCTTTATTATGGCACTTTTAGCAGAGACACTAAAATTTTTTGGAAGGTGTTTATTAAAGGTCAGTGCTTGGTTCTAGTTTAGCGTTTTACGAACTGAGGTGGCATTTTCGGAGTTACGTCAGTCCAAAAAAGCAATGTTTAGCCATTTCGAGTAGTGTATTTCCCATGGGACTTCTAGGGCGTTCGTGGCCAAAATACACAATTTCATATTGCACGACTTAATATTCGTTTTATAGACTTAATTGTGACTACATTTTCCACTCGTTCTTTTTTCTCTCATAGTTTTCCAACTATTATAATATATTATATAATAAATTAAAAAATTGCACGTTCCAAGAACATCGGAATAACAAAAACCTAGCTATTTACTAGAATGTCAAATTTACACTAAAGTAAGTTATTATGTGCCATTTGTTTAAAGATTTAACAACACGCAATTAAATTCCTTGTGCTTTAAAAAACATTTGGAAATGATGAAAATTCACTTTATTTATTGAAATGTTAAAAAAAATTAGAAAAAAATACGTTACGTGCGTTTTTAAATGACTTTTAGCATATTGCCCATGACATTTAATTTCAGTGTAAATTATTTCATTTGAGTAAGTCATTTGATTTTCCTTACACCTATGATCCCGTAACTTTCAAATTCTGATTTTGATATACCGCTGTGGGAAAACTATGGAAGCCAAATAGTTTTCACAAGTAAAACATGTAGTTACAAGTAACGTCTGCAATACGAACACTATGTCGTGCAAATATAAAACTATGCATTTTGCACGTGATCACCCTTGAGCCTAAAGTTTTATTTTTGGATAATTTGTAATAAATTTCAATACATGCTTCTAGTTTTGCGTTTTACGAGTTCAGGTAATATTTTCGGAGTTACAGTTGTAAAAAAAATCAGTATTTTGGCCATTTTAAGAGTCCCGGATATCACGTTTTTAACAAGCGTGCTGCATTTGTAAAATTATAGAAGCTTAGTTTCAAGTGTGTGTTGTTATCGTAGATAAACGTAGTAGGAATAAGTTAAGCGGTTTCGCGTGAAAATTAATACACGTGACACAATACAACACTCGGCGATTACTTCTCAAACGGCCATTGTCCTCTGTTTCTACTATTTAAGCCTAGACGAGAGCAGATATACAATATATTTCACGGTTTTGTATGAAATGTTTTTTTTTTTTTTCACTATTTTAACTCATTTTTTTTTCAAGACAGTTAATACTACTATTGTAACTAATTATATAACTAACAAAATTTTATTAACTAACTTATTTGACGAAACTGAAAAATTTCTTGTCATGAAAAAAGTAGACTAATGATCGCAAAAACAGAATAAACTGGGAGTATGCTTTAAGTGAGGCGTGAGAGCGACTGCGTGTACACATTGTAACGAATGAGGAAGCCGGAAAGCTCGCAGGTGTCGCACAGTCGCTATCGTATCGCGGCGACGCTCCCTGGGTGCTCGAGCTGGAGTCTTCGACCCCTGGTTGGTGGAGAGGTATGTTAGCAGGGGAGGGGGGAGGGGAAAGAACCACCACCAAGTTCGCTGGCAGGTTATCACACTCCCCTTTCCTTCCGTGCCTTCACTCGCGGCAATCTCCCAGCATTCGTTAGCGCCTAAATGAAGGCCAAACCATTTACATATTGTTCTGCCCGTTATTTTGGGCACACCTTTACCCTCCTATATGTGAGGGGCTGAGATTCATAGTGGTGCAAGTCACAACTATTTAGTAGTGGCGTTTTTATTTACATTTTCCGGTAGAATATTCTGTAACAAATATTTCAATGTAAACTGAATTTCTGCATTCAATTTTAGCATGGCTTGAATATACTGCATTTTGCATGTGATTACAATAAGTTGTTTACGGGGAAACAATTTTAACTGACTACACAATTATAAATCTAAGTCCCTCTTGTATCTTGTGACAGTACAGGTTAGTTTTGGTTAGTTACAAATGCAAAGAAAAATTACTGTACTCTGAAACAAAGCAAGGCTTACCAAGGCTAGAAAGCTATGAAAATACATATTCAAATAACCGCGTTGGTCGAATCGCGACTGATCCCCGTACTGTCAGCGCTACAGCTCTGAGTCCCTGGCATGTACGCATTTTTCTTCGTCAACTTCATGTACGCTACAATAACACAGTATCAAACACGTCCTAACTTACGACGTTACTACGGCTATGTGCGTCGCTTGATATTGGGTCTCGTGTTATTTATATATAGAGCCACGATTTTATGGCGAAAAGATTTTTGCAACATTTGGTTCCAATGCGTCATGTGCACATCTGCAGATCTGCTACATCGTTTGTGATTGGATGATTTTACTCTCACTTGCCTCGGCAAATTATAGACGTACGGAGTCACAATAATCTTATTATGGTTGCAGTCAAATGGGAGATGTATCTGAACAAAGACACGCTGCCAATAATCATGAAGCAGACCCGCTGATGTGCACAAGAGACGCTGAAACAAAGTGGGGCAGAAATCTTTTCGCGACAAAATCGTGGCTCTATTTATATATTTACGGACGAAAAACATTCACCCGCCAGGATCTCAGAGCTGGCGCGCGGACAGTAGCTCACTTGGTTGAGCGCAGACTTTGGTTTGGGGGGTTCTGGTTTCGATTCCCAGGTACGGCTGTGTGTACGTTTGTGTTTGTCTTAACTAGTATAAAAAAACCACAATATACATATTTCACAACTTTACTCGGGGTTACTTAAATAGTCAACTTGAGAAATGATTGGAGGATGTTTGGCGCAGTAGCGAGATGAAAGCCTTGCCATTGTACAAACATTATATACGTAATAAAAAAAAGTTAGACATTTCGCCTCCCACCTAGGCGACTTGGGTTCGCTCCTCTGCAGGTTCGGTCATGGATATTTGGCAAGTGGGAAACGTGGTTAGCCGGCCTTTTAATTTCGCCTCTGCTCGACGCTCATCTCACCCCACATCGTCCATTTTCACGCTGGCCGGCGACAGGCATGTCTCGCTAGTCCAATCTTCACCCGGGCCTACAATGTTACACTGCGCGAAGGCGGGAACAAGTAATGGATGTTCACTTCCTGTGACGGGTCTGTAGTACGACCTTGGTTTAGGCGCTGGTAGCTAGGCACAGCAGTGAGAGTGTCGTGGTATCGGACAGCGACCTCTAGAGGCGGGCTTGTGTGAGCTCACTGCGGCGCTGCGGCAATTACACGCCAGCCGCTCATTACCGCCAATTACACGCGGCCACATCCCTGCTGTCTCGGCGCCTAGGGTTCCTGTCCCCTCCCCCCCTTCTATAAACACCGCCATCCTCCCCTGCACAGCCTGCACACAGTATTTAGGAAAGTAGCCAGTAGGACGATAACGCACCCACCTGTGCCAGCAAAGTAACTTTACTGGCCAGCAACATTCAGTAAACGCCTCCCGCCAATCAGCGTAAGACGACTTCCCTGCTAGCCGGCAGCCTGGCCAATTGGTAGATCCACGCAAATTCCACGTAATTAATTGGCGACAGACTAGACTCTACTGCTTTGTATGTAACTGAGCACATATCTGCGAGGTCGTTGGCCACTAGTCTCTGAGTGATGTCAGCTACTTGTGTGTTTTGAAGGAGATTGGTCGCTTAGTGTATATTCAAAATATTGGCTAGAAGCATTTTTTTGCGGCAGCCCACGACACTGTGGGCCAATCATAAACTACGAAAGAACGTACAGCACCCAGCAGTCCAGACTGCTGCCAGAAAATAATGCGAATTTTGCACGTTCCTACCTATAGTAAATCTGCCTTAAGGGGCCTCCCTACCTACGCCTGAAATGCGTTGCAGCGAGTTGCGATTATTCTTTTTTTGACGAAACTAATAAATGCGCATTGTGTTTGTATGTCTATGAAAAGAACATACACTTCAAACTATGTCGCTATGTTTAAAAAATTCAGCACGTTTATTAAAATAATCGTTTTCTGGCCTCTCAAAATTGCCAAAAACGGAGGTTTCAGACTGCCGTATCTGTAAGAGTTACAGCTGGATTACAAAAACACAACTACAGAATCAAGCGTTAGACTTTGAACTGTGCTGCCCATGCACGCCAGCTGAATAGCTTGCGCGGAGAGGCGATAATGCATTACATCCGTCGGTGAAGTGAGCCTTATCGCTCCTGCCTCACACACATGCAGCCTATCAAGAGAGGGCACCATAACATGTACGAGCCAAACGGACACGGGGTCTTCATCATCAGTCTCGGGCAGCCAATAATCGGCGATGTTCGTCCACATCACACGAGCCGCCACGTCATTTCACGCGTATAATACTATTTAGTCTGTACCAGTACAGCTTCTACCAACATGTGATTGGTTCAGTTAAGCAACGCTCACATTAGATTTCTTATTAAACATGTTCTGTTGAACACATTCACAGGCCATGTTTGTTCGAACTGTAAAAATTAACTTGTTTACAAGGTTACACGCCTAAATACAATACAACTAATTAATATCCTAAACTCAACATACTTGGAAATAGAAATGTCCACAGTTAAAACATGTTCGTTGCCACAGCAAAATGTTCGTTGAAATATGAGCCGCTGCAAAGTTACTTTGCCACAAATAAAATTTTTGTTTAAACTTTACCGTAATGGTAGCAAAACTTGTGCTGTGGTTAAGATAATTTACAGGACATTTTTATGGCGAATATAGTTCCGGTATTTTAACACAACAAAAAAGTATTATCTTTGCTACAAAGAATCTTATACTACTTTAAAAAAAAACTGTATAAGACAACATGTGAAACAAAACATAGGGTTCCCACATTTTCTCTGCTGTAAGGCACGATTCTTTAACCGCAAGATAAATGCTGTGCGGCGAAGTTACAGTGCAGTGAATTATATTCATACATTTTCCTGTGGCAACATAAATGTTTATACTGTGCTATTATAATTTATGGTCACTATATCACCACTCAACATACATGAGTAACGAATACAAACGCTTCAATCTGTAACATTAACGTTATTTTTATTTAACATGTTCAAAATATCGCACAGAAAAATGCATAGACTTATTCGTTGACCTTCTCGTTACACTCGGAGTAGGCAATAGGAGAACGACACATAACAAGGATAGTTCAAAACTACGTGTGAATATTGGTTTCCGTTGAAGAGGAAACTAATGTGATGTGAACTAGTTTGCAGCAAGGGTAACCGCTACATAAAACTGAACACATATAGGCGAAGTAGTTCACCGCCCAGTTTGAACGAGGCACATTTTAACTAGTTTGCATGAACATGTTCAGTTACATAGCAATAGTGATAAGTTCCTCCTTATCTGAACAAGTTTTGTTTCTATATCTGAACAACATCAGTTCTCGATCTTTGTTCTATGCTTGGCAAGTTTATTTCAACAACACATTGCTACAGAAATACGTCAGCCAGAGAACGGAAAAGTAACATAGCATAAGGTTTCTATTTTTATGAGGAAAAACCTTGAAGTATTTTCCTTTTCCTAAAAAGCTTATAACTCATTTATTTTCAAATTTATTTTACATTTAAAAACCAAATCTCCATAAAACTTAACTGGTAACCCTTACGTGTTAACACAAAGCACAGGTATAATATACAAAACAACTAATGGCTTTCATTACTCATAAATCCAGTAGATTCGTTTGATGGCTCTCCAAAAAATTTTATTTTTGCGACTTACAGGGTTTCTGAAAAAAAAAAAAAAAAAAAAAAAACATTTATTGCCGTTCCCGTCAATATGCCGCAGATGACATATCAAAAGTACTGTAGTCAGTAGTTTACAACATTTCGGCCATTGATGATAAACCACAATTTAGCTAATACAACAGCTAAGCAGTAGTTCGATAAGTAAAACCACAGACGACCGACTTTTGTTTGGAAACACGTGTGGCTTCTTGTTGTTTATCAGATGCAGACGAACATTTCCGATGCAAGACTTACTACGACTCGTGCAACATTCCTGTCACTCTCTTCGCAATAACTCATGGACAATCCTCTTCACATGCTTTACCAACACCAGTTCAACAATTAATAGCGGAAAATCTACCCTGCCAAACTTTTCCATAAAAAATTTGATTATTTTCCTAATGTGAAGTGAAATAAACACTAACACAGCTAAACCCAATGTAAACGTTCTTAATAATGCAAGTGTTTACAGGTTCCAAAATAAGGCGTTCGACCCCTGATATCACCGTTACTTCCTCGAGAAAGTTGACCTGGCACGAGCATTGCAGAGTCGTTGGTGTGTGGTTCTTTGCATATCGTCGGTGTCGCAACGAGGACATACTCAATGTGACAATACAGCCTGCCAACTGCTTGTTTACCCGCCGTGTTACGAGAAGCGCTGACCGCCCTCATTACATCGCTGCTTCGTTGCGCAAGATCTTCACTCGTTGACCAGGCAGAATAATCTAGAAGGCGGTGCCTCACCAGGTGGTGACACCTCGGACATGTTCTCCTTGACAGTTCTCGGCGCTTCTCAGAGACGCTTCCTGGTAGCAGTATCGATATGCACTTGCGGTATATCGGCAACATGACAACTACTAATTCAGTTGTAGTGTACTGAAAACATCTTAATATCGAAGTCGTGTATCCAAAACTTGGATAAGTAAATCACGATTTCACAATAATAATATATTATTTAAATATTATAAATACCATACTTCCTAAACTGAAACACTCATACACACTAAATCTTTAATAAATATAAATACACACACACATATATATATACACACACAAATACAACCACATATGAATAGGTTTGTGTGTGTGAGCAGAGTGTTCGGGAATTAGTAACGAATGGTTGGGAGAGAACAAAAAAACATGTATTGTCAGTAGAAATATGGCATGAAATGATTCCCTGCAAAGTTGCAGATTCGAATTCCGCGCACTACGAGGCACCAGTCCAGTGGGTGAATGGAGGGGTGAGTAAACGTGTGGAAAAAAATGAATACTGAGAGCGGCAGGTATCTGGGCGCATGCTCAGGTTAAAAGAATGCATCATATTTACATGCAAATTTGTTAAAACTCAATGCCCAAATTGATAGGAAAGTTGAAGGAGACAATTCAGATAAATTTGACCCAGTAAACATGTGCTGGAAGCAAATAGTTTACGTACAATGGGTATTCAGGACTTTCGGGTGTGATTCAGACGATGACGGTAATTGTTTACGGTACTTTATTTACTTAGCAATGTCACAGTAAACGTTGAAAATGAGCAGCACTAACCTTCGCGCAGAGCCGATATAGATGTAGTAGGGTGTACCCGTACACTTGCCCGCGCGATCACCGTACCTCACCCCATTGGACTTGTTTCTCTGGGGCTACATGAAAACTGAGGTGTATTCTAGCCCTGTCAACTCGGAGGAGGAATAAGTTGCACGGATTGATGCGGCGACCGTACAAATACAACACACACCACGCATCTTCTAGCAAACACGGGACGCCCTGGTACATCGATACCGGCTCTGCGCCGAGGCTAATGCTGCTCATTTTGAACGTTTATTGTGACATTGCTCAAAAAAATAAAGTTCTGAAAACAATTGCCATTGGTGTCTTCTGCTTTGGGCATTGAATTTTTGAGCAGTCTGTATATGTAGGTTATATTCAGGAAAACATACAAAATAAGCTAATAAATGTAATGTGTTAGACGTTAAACAAAAAAAAAATATTTAATGCAAAGAGAGTTCATATTTTGGGATTGTTTTAGAGCATGGAATTACTGTGGGTGTATGTATAAATAGACGGCTATAAACTGTCATAATTTTTTTTCTACGCTAAATATTATATAGATTGGGCTAATAAGTTCCAATTTAATTACTGTACACTTAAGCACACAATTAGCTAAAACCATAGTGTATTTTGTCTCCAAAAATTGTCAGTATAATATAAACTGTTTACAACAAAACTGGCAAACAGTTCTAAATATATGCGCCTGTTTCAGATTTAATAAATGGTTACTGTGAAAGCAGTATAAATGATGGACCATGTCCTTAAGTTTGGTGCAGTTGTTAGAAAGCTCGCCTCCCACTGGTACCCAGTAGGTTCGAAGGTTCGCGACTGCTATTTCAAATGTGGGAAGTGTGGCGGACGTTACTGTTTGCACATTTGCCCGGGATTATCCAGTTTTTTCTTAGCACATCGCACTCTACCGCTTTTCTACTGTAAATAGGGTATAGCTTCATTTAGTGTCTAGTGTCATCCTTCAGTGCTCGACAGACAATTACGGATGTCCAGTCAGATGTCTCCAATTGGAGAGTGTTATGCCTTTCTCGGTGATACCCTCCCCTAATGCTATTATATATATATATATAAATACATACATATATAGGGTATTCACAAAAAACACCGACAAACTCCGGCAGGTGATTCCTTGTAAAAATTAAAGCAGAATATATACAACACATTTTGCACGTAACCGTAAAGGGAGTGTTTCATTTTTGAAAATAAAACTTTAAACTTGGATTTCCCCACAAACCGAATACTAATCGACGTAAACTGGCAAAACTCAAGATATTACTTCATGACAACACGGTCGACAAACCAACAGTAGACGCCAGTTGATACATTCAACGCTTACGAAAATAAAAGCGGTGGCCACCTTTAAATTGCTGACAACTTTAATCCAGCATTAAAAAGTTATTTTTGGGCAATGAGAACTTAGTAAAAAAAATTCTAATGTAGCGACTGTCTAGCAACAATATTTTTCTTGAAAAACGCGCGTGAATTTTGGCGTGGTGACACAGAGCCTAGTGTATAGGCAACACTGGGAGCACGAGTGTCTAGTTTATTCCGCAGTGCCGCACATATGATGGTAGAGATTCACTGTAATAATCACGTACCGTAGTTTAAACAGCTCACATAACCGTAACCAATACTTTGTACCTATCTGAATTTGTGTTTTTTTAAATAAAAAATTAATTATAAGTGTTTGAGTGAAACAATATGAATATTTTATTATGATCGTTTAACTATTGAACAAAGCTGCAACGATACACAAAACATTTGCATGTCTGTGTCAGCACAAACGGTAGTCTGCAATAATAGGAATGGGTTGGGTTAGTTTCTTCTCGGATATGTATTACGATTTAGGTAAAAACGCATCATTAAAATAAATTGGTTTGAGGTAGAGTTTTAGCCTTAAATGCCTATATAGTTTACGAGTGTTTATGTTAGATAACTAAAATATTCACTGCAATAAACCATAAACGGTGTGTAAAATAACCTAGTGCTGCACTGCTTGTGTGACACTGATGTGGCATTGTTTGAGTGGTAACTGACATTTAGGAAACCTGCATTGAAGGCCAGGCAGACACGACACAAGGGTTGAGGGATAAGGAAGGTAAGGAAAAGGTGTCGTTGTATCACTACTGACATGAAACCGCGTAACTGATATGAGATTGTAATCTTACGAGAATTTCGGAACCTGACATTTGACTACAAATTTACAGCAGACCTGTTCCGCTACCGATAAATCCAAACCGCCCGCTCCTTTTGAAGTGGAAGAGCTTACAATTTCAAAATTTTTCTTCTCTCTATGCATGTTGCACAGCTTTCAACACAGTTTTCCGGCTGAGAAAAGCACGCTTAGCAATGTCACAGCCGTGAGTACTTAAGTACAAATTTAAATGACTTGGGGACTGTTACTTTATCTGCTTCTGACATCAGTTTCAAACCAAAATTGCATAACGTATGCCAAAAAGTAAACCATATCCTTCATCACACGCCCGCATATGTTTGAGTCACTGACCAGTTTGTGGTTCGTAGATTTTTGTTTACCTTAATCATAAGTAGGACTGAAACAATAAACAAAGGTATTTTTCCTTCTCAAGGCAGTATCAGTGTTGGTATCGGCAATACCGGACAGTGCCTGAAACAATATCGGCTCTCCTACACTATACAGTAGTGCCAGAAATACACAAACTGTTTAAATGTTTAACTTCGTGCATTGTACCGACGCATCGGTCGTATCGACGAGATATTTGTTTCATTTACACGTTTATAATATTTTTTTTTTTCAAAACACACACACATGCAACCAGGAACAAAGTGATGATTACGGTTATGTAACCAATTTAAGCTACGGTAAGTGATATTTACAGTGAATGTCCACCGTTATCTGTGCGGCACTGCGGAATAAACCAGACACTCGTGTACGCAGTGTTGCCTACACACTAGGCTCTGTGTCGCCACTCCAAAACCTGACGTGCGTTTTGCACGGAAACTATGAGTCCTAGACAGTCTCTACAAGAGGACCTTTTTTGTTACCAAGTTCACATTATCCAGTAATTCACTTTTAAATGTTGGATTATCCTTACGTTAAAAAAAAGTTGTCAGATTTGTAAGGATGGCCACCCCTTTTATTTTCGTAAGGGTTGAATGTATCAAATGGCGTTTACTGTTGGTTTGTCGGCCGTATTGTCATCAAGTAATATCTTCAGTTTTGCCAGTTTACATCGATTAGTATTCGGTTTGTGGGGAAATCAAAGTTTAAAAATTTGATTTTTGAAGGCGAATTACTCCCTTGATATTACGGTTACGTACAAAATGTATTATTCTACGCTATTTTTCGCAAGGAATCATCTGCTGAAGTTTGTCGGTGTTTTTTTTGTGAATACCCTATATATAGTTCGGGTTAAAGTGAGCACTAAAAATATTTAACCTAAAAAAAAATCACTAGCCGTTACTGCATATAATTTAACATTAACTATAGTCACCTTACTGCTTGTATGGTTGGCAGTGATGTTTTGCAAAATAGTTCCGTGTGTTTCCTGTTTAATTACAAAAATAATGAAACAAAATTAACCGATATAGACATAATTGTATTTTTTTAAATTAACAAACTTATTTTATCAAGCTGACTGTATCCCGAACCGCATGTACTTGTTGCATTCATGAAATACATTGCTCTGAATATTCGTTTCTCATCTTAGTTCTACATAAATAAAATATTGCGCGTTATGTTAAAAGCTGGTTTGATATAAAGTGAGCATTTTTGAAAGTGTTGTTTTTTCCTATCAGATAACCTATAGCTAGAGGCAAGATTATTTCGCGTATTGATTCTAGGTCAGGTTGAATGCCAATAATGTATACTTCATTACTCCTTTTGTGATTAGACGACACCTGTTTCAACACATCTTTGACGACTGCGAGCCAGTGATAAATAAGGAAACAAGTCGTGGTGGTAACACGTGTTACGTTTAGAAGCCAGCGGATATTTTACTTTTGGCCAGTGTGTGTATAGGTCTGAGAAGTCTAGGCTGTTACCGGATTAATACGTGAAATGCTCGTGCCTCTACCTTTAGCTTCACCGTCATATTTCAATATAAACAAAGCACTCTATATAACGAAGTGTATAGACTGCATTCTATTGAAAAGTTAACGTTTGACGTCGCATTAAACATTATTTTGTATTATTATCCTTGATAGTACGTTGTTCAAAAGTTCCCACTTTATCTTGACCCGGCTAAACTTCTTTTCGAGTACTGTCTCCGTAAAGCTGAAGCGAACCTGTGTTACCGCTTACGAAAAAGGTGCTGCAGGGTCGATCAGGTTACATTTTGCCATTTATTAAATATGTATATTCTGCAATCTTGTATAACATTTGTGTGCGCAGAGTCAGCAGTTGTCTTCATGAAACTTTTGAACAAGTTTCTTTGCCTGCCGGCGTGCCTACGGGAAAGTTTAATGCTCGCAGTGTTAAAAATAAGCAAAGAAATTCTTGAAACTCATGTTTTAAACAACGTAAATGTGAGCATAAAAGCCAAACCTGTCTGAGCGACGATGGACTTAAAGCATTTATGAGCTTGCACCGACTCGGAGTTTGTTATATTTTAGTGGTGACATCGGCTGGGTTGGAACCGTAGCAAATGCATTTACATCTATAAAAAACAGCGATAAATGAAATTTTTCCCTCCTCCTTTTCTTCCAATCTTTCAATGCCTTTTGCATCGGTTTCGGTGAGAAACTGTGACTCCGTCGTTTGAAAGAGACATTATTTCAATTTTTTTTTCTTGAGTAAAATAAATATAGTCACATTGCACATTTATACATCGTAGACAATGTAAGGACACATAAAACGTACGGTAGATTTTCAGTGGAGATACACCGAAGGAAACAACGTACGCATGTCGCCAACACGAGTACTGTACAATGTCAACAACGCAAATGTTCTCGTTCGTAAATTATTACGTGCTTTAAAATTTATTTTTATTCTTTCAGAATTATGGCGTGTGGGTTATTTCTCACAAAACAGGTAATGTTCCTATAAGCACCAAGTTTGAAATTAATTTTACCATCGAACTAAATACCAACGCAAACGAAGTATTACATTCATGAAAACGTTGTTCAGTAGCATCGTCTTCTTTTAATAAATGGACGGAGGTTACCACGAAATTTTCACAATAAAGTATCGTCACACAAAATGACATATTAATAAACACGTATAAAACATGTCATATATGTAGGCATACTGCAAGGAATATAGAAAAATCTCATTACATATGAGTTTTCGTTCAGTTAATAAGAGGAAGTTAGTAACAACTATGGTTCCCGAGTTAAAAAACATTCAATAAAACAATATTGCCCACTGATAATTTAGATTATATTAAAATTCTACAGGTAAATTTTTTAAATGTATTGTGTTTACAGTAATGCTATTAGTTTTAGAGGGCTTAACTCAACAGATTGTTCCTCCGGAAAATAAGGCTAGGTGCTTGGAAATAAACACACACACAAATATATGTATATACATGCATACATACATGCAGACATACAGCACACACACACACACACTCAACTACAATGAAGTGGGGCCGCGGTAGCCGAGAGTTCAGACCTCTTGCCTCCCACCAAGGCGATCCGGGCTGGATTCCCGGCGGGATCGGTCCCCGGATTTTCGCATGTGGGAATCGTGCCGGAAGATGCCGTTGGTAGGCGGGTTTTATCGGGGATCTCCCGTTTCCCACGCCTCTTCATTCCGCCGCCGCTCCATACTCACCTCATGTCACCTTTCACCAACGCTGAAGGCGTCAGTGTTAAGCGTTGAACAAAATCTCTCACTCACTCACTTTCTCATCCAATACTTTAGAAATGTAAATTATTTTAATTTTTTAAAGCATACAAGTTGGTGTACGGAGATAAATTCTTCTCCTTGAGAGTTGTTTGGTGTCACTTCATTTAGAACAAATATATCTCGTATGTCCTGACGTGCGAGGTGGCGGGAATGTAACACTTCGGACTAGCATTCGGGACAACCATGTTTCGACTTCTGGCTCCAGGCATCTTGCTTTCGGCTTATCATGGTTTCACGAATGCTGCGAGGGTTCCTTAGCAAAGTCCACGGTCGGTTCATCTACCAGTTTTTGTCCTTGCTAATAGTTGGCGTAACCGTCTCTAATGGCCTCGCTGTCGACGAGACGTAAAGCTCACTCGTTCATTCATTCGTGCATCGTGACTATGCAATGTTATGGTCTGCGAGGTTGTTGGACATTCTGTGGTGGTCGGACCACATCAACCTCAGTATGCTACAGTTTCAGATGTGCCGTGCGCCGTAGCGATACATGGAATCGACACCCGGTAACATTTGAAGAGTGTGTGGCAGATAAAAAATGCTGAAAACTCTTAAACTGAAATCTACACGTTTTGAAAGTCATTATGTTTAAACTACAAAACGATAATCTCCTAGATAATGATATTTTCCAACTTTATGAGCAAAAATTTACCCAGAATGATGCACTTGTTAAGCATGATCTCTTGCGCTGCTATTTAAGTACGAGATTTCACAAATACCTTACTCGAGAAAATTTTTTGTTAATTATCTTGGCAGAAATTGTCTGGGATTTGTTTTATATTATTTTATGTTATGTTGCTAATTTGTTTTGGGAAACATTCCATATTAAACTGATACTTTTAGCGCTGAATTGTGTGTCTTGTTCTCTTATCGTAGGACTTCGATTCAAATGAATAGCCGGCCCAACCTTCACCCCGGCCTTCTCATATACACACTGTGACACCGCTATAAAGCGGGAATACGTACTGGATTACATTTAATTTTGGGGCCGCAGTTGGCTCGGTGGCTAAAGCAGCTGCCCCCCAACAAGGCCGACGGATTTTCGCAAGTTGGGGATCGTGCCGGACGTTGGCAATGATCGGCAGGTTTTCTCGGAAATCGCCCGTTTTCCCCACCCCTTCATTTTCGCGCTGCTCCACACTCACATTATGTCACCCCTCACCCGCGCTATAGACCTAGATATTAAGAGGAGTCCTCGACTGGCGCATGGACGGCGTTGCAGCGTGTCACGCGTATTCTTTTATACGCGAAACCGCTTAAATTATTCATATTATGTTTACCTACGAAAATAACACACATTTGAAACTATGCTTCTATGTTTTACAAAATTCAGCACGCTTGTTAGAAACATGCTTTTCGGACCTCTCAATATGGCGTAAAACGGCTTTTTTTTAAAACTACTGTAACTCCGAAAATATTACCTGAATTCGTAAAGTGCAAAGCGAGAGGCATGCGTTGGCCTTTACTTCATACTATTCAAAAATAAATGTTGTCAACGTTTAAAGTCCCGCAGGAAAAATACTACAACGAGAACCTTGCACGCCAGTTTGGCACGCTGCGAATATAGGCGATACGCTTTTCATCAAGCGTGGGGCACTGGTTCTTACCGCTATGATGTTTTCACGCTCAGAAGTGAAAATTCGACACTGGCGAACACTCCTCTTAGTGTTGACCAAAATATCATCAATTCCTTTAAAATACTACTCGTAATACAATAATGTAAGTTAATTTCAAAGATTAAGTTCCATGCGTACGTTATGAATGTTCTCGCAGGGCTGCACAATGGGACGTCAGTCTGCCAGTGGGTCAAAAGTCGCTGACCGGCGCGCAGTGTTTGTCAGCAGCGGACAGCGGTGCGAATTGTCGCAAGAGCGCGTGTTTTCCATCGTGTCGTCACGTGGTGAGGCACGCGGCCTGCCTCACGTTGTCCCTTGTGACGGCGCGCGGATATTTGGGCGCGTGTAGCTGTGACCTCGCCAATACCTGCGTGCGTTGCCCCTCTTACGTCTTGTACCTTCACACTGACCTACACTTGTCTCCGGAGAACCTCACAAAGACAGGCGCCGCGGTCGTTGATCTCTCGACTCGTGTCTGAGTGGACGCTGGTTACATGCCCAGCCTGGTTGCTCATCCTGTTTCCTCTTCTCCACGCCGTCTTCAAATATACTCTGCCTCTCTCCACGCCTCTAAACTGACACTTCTATTGGCATTTTTTCTCACGTCTACGTCTACTGTGAGTCTTTATTTACATTTCAGGTCAGTGTTAGACAATTTTACTGTATTTGCAGTTTTTGTGTCATAGCATTTATTCAATTTGTAAAATTAAAATTTTTTCTCTTCGAAAAGCATATAGAATCTTTCATAAATTTGTCATGCAGAGCCATTTCAAGATAATTCTCGAACATTTGCATATTACTCTCTTGCAATGATTTTGCATGCCAAATGACTAAAATTTTCCATTATTATTTATCCCAAGCAGTTTACCAAGAATATATCCTATGCTTTGTCGAAGAGAAAATTTTGATTTTATACATTGAATAAATGTTACGACTCAAAAACTTAAAATATAATAAAATTGTCTAACACTCCCCCTTAAATAATGCACCTAGCATCATAACATCTTTACTAGCTCATTCAGTAAGTTGAAGGCCGCGGTTGGCTCAGTAACTAGAGCACTCGTCTCCCACGAAGGCGAACGGGGTTCGATTCCCGGTAGGGTCGTTCATCGGAATATAGCATGTCGGAATCGTGTCGGACGATACCGCTGGTCGGCGGGTTTCATCGGGAATATCTGCCCCCCTTCCTCGCCCCTCATTCCGGCGCTGCTCCACACTAGCAATATGTCACTCCTCACCAGCGCTAAAGACCTAGATGTTGAGCGCTGACAAACATCTCTTTACTCTTCACTCACATGAATTACACGTTATTCTATTTCGCTTGCATTCGAGAGTATATTTCCCGTCTGATCAATTTGTTTAAAATCGCAGGGGATTGTAAATAAAGTTAATTCAATTCATTTTTATCTCCTAATAACTGACACTCTCGCTGTATTCACGCTGCTAAACGAATTCTCGCAGTTCACCATATTGTTGCTACCGTTAGCTAACATTAAGTTAAGCGTAATATTACTATAGGTTTAACAAGTTAATAAAAGTAGAGCATAGAATAAATTTCTCGCTGTAGTTACACAACCAGTTTCGTTTGAATAGGAAGTGGCATCGATTCCGGCAATTTCAGACCTGGAGTAAACCATGCAAAAACTTGAACATCTATATATGAACCCGTTTATATAACCTCGAAACTGCGGCTTAAAAGAAAAAAGGCAATTATTTTGAAGTTGCCGAAAGTAAAACTGGTATGGCCCATAACCTGCACTTTGCTGTTTTGTTGTCAACAACAACGCCTGATGTTTCAGCATTTGAACTAACCGGCATAAACGGACTATGTCTTTCAGTTGAAATCTGAGAGTCCTACAGTTTGTTACAAACAAAATTGTCTTGGCTTATTCCGAAATAAAAAGTAGGCCTGCATACAAGAACATTGAATTCAAGTGGTTTTGTTCACTTAGGCATATTTATCGACTACAAAGCTAAAGTTCTTCTTGCCTGCTATACGATGAAACTGTAGCAATCGTTGTTATCTTCTTTACTTCCAATATGAATACGTACAGCAGAACAATGACAAATATAATAAAAAAAAAATCACAGTACCAGTTCTCACAGAACACACCACAAAATATTCAACATTCAAACTAGTATAAAATGTAGCCCAGCCAACGTTTCTCACGCTAAATCACTGTAAAATTTCTGAGTTTCTTCACACTAAAAACGAAATTTAGGATTTATGTAAACATAGATTAGGATAAATATGCTAAACTAGCTGGCTCTGCGAACTCTGTTCCGCCTTAGAGGCAATAAGTAAGCAGATTTTGGATTAAGTATTTTAATGATTTTTTTTCATGTATTTTGGTGCATAGGTTGCACTCTTCATTTGTTTTATTATCAGGCGTAAGAACAAACATCGCAGATGGTCTTCCTACCCGTGAACATGCTTTGTCGGGAAAGATTCGATCGTCTTGGTCGCGTCATTGTCAATGATGATTCAAAGAGAATACAAATGACTGATTAAAACAGATTAATGATTTCTGACAAAATTAATAGTTATCAAATTTTGAAACATACTTATCCATAGACAAAATTATGTTTAGTTGTCATTTACGTTTTGTTATTCCATGTCATATGCGTTTTTGTTATACCACATTTTATAGTGACTTGTATTCTCTTTGACGTCACACGGGTACGCAGTCGAACGGGATAAAAAGTATCACATGTCCTTCTCCTGGCTCTAAGTTACCTCCCCACCAATTTTCAGCCAAGTCAGTTCAGCCGTTCTTGAGTTATAAATAGTGTAACTAACACGACTTTCTTTTATGTATATAGATGTGTTAAAATCAGTCGTTATTTTGTGAAGAGAAACGTTCCGACTTTATCTGTGCTGTTGTCGTCTTGGTACTAATATTGTAGAGATACTTGTTTGGTTACTTAATTAATATAAGTGCCGCTTGGCCTATATAGAATTACTGATGGTAGAATGAGTTAATTTTACGTAGTGATAGATTAAGCAAAACCACTTTTTTTCCTGCAAATTTTAATGAAGCGATTTACAGCAGAAGAAATGGTACTCGAACAATAAAATTCAAAAATTAACATATATAAACAAATTTAATAACTTCTTCAACTATTTAACATTATTTTGACACTATGTTCTGAGCATTGTTGCTAAATATTAAGTGGTATTTCATTTTATATTAAAATAAAGTACATTTTACTATCCATTTTCAAGGTAGCATTACCCCCACTACAATTAACTATACAGAAAAAAATTGGAAACAAATTTTAGACTGTATTTTTTATAAGTTGTCACTACGCAGATAAACTCATTTCACCTTTGCTCATCCTGTACAGTACTGCTTGTTAATTATTGCGTCGTAAATTAGGAGCTTATTAATTAATTTCTGAATTATGTAATACGCGAAGAATAACCATTACTTGTTTGTCAAACAAGGCTTTGACTATTAATTGCACAGTAAGAGTTGTACATAAGTGTCGTGCACCTACCGTTGCACCACGTAAAGAGAGAATGTGCAATATACCCAAGAGCACATACACAGAAAACTAAGGATATGCGAGGCAAATAATCACTTCTGGTGTCTTCGCTGTCTCCGAGGAGCATTGCTCCACATCATACGAATTATTGAATTATTATATTTTACACTTTTTTGAAATGCTGAAGAGAAAAATAGAAATTTGCTGTTAAAGTGGGTATTCTGTTTACCTTACGTTACAGTACAAGCGTCTCAGTTGAAATTTTAACTTTTATTAAGGCCGTAATTAGTGCAGTAAAATATTTAAATTTTGATTTTCTATACTAACTGCGGCAAGGTTTCAGAATTTCACAAAAAGGAAAAATAAAATAATCGATAATAGTGACTGATGTCGAGTCTTAAGTAACGTAAGATGAAAGTCACGGCCACAGCCTTAGGCTTCGACTACAGTCTGGTAACTCGTCTGTAAGCGTGGCACCTTTTTTGGATGATTTGGTTAATGATATCGCCAGCGTCATCACTAGCAAGTCGTTTAGATTAATTTATGGTTCAGATAGCCACTTAAGATATCTTTGAAATAAAATTTTGCGTTCAATTGTAGAGATAAGTTGTAAACCATTGTATGTATGATACACACTTGTGTTTATAACCCTCCCAAATTATAGAAAACGAAGTTTTTAAAATTAATGAAACTCTTAAGAATGTTCAAGTTGTAGCATTTCGCTTTCAGAAACATTATTTTAGAAATTTTATAATTAGTATTTTGATTTCTTTCTTTTCTTATTTTTCTATTCTTCGTGTGAGAAACAAGGTAATAATTTTCTCTAATTTTTATTTTTATTTAAAATGTTTATAGATGTAATTGTAGGTACCCAGTAGGGTTAGTTAGGAAACGCCCCTGGTAGAGTAGGTATAGGTGAGTTTAGTTTTTGTTACCAGGTAGGCTAGACTCCCATCAAATTTATTTACTTATTGATTATTTATGTGTTATTTTTGTTTGTTTTAGATTTATTATGTACGTTAGTATTTTTCAGAATTACCATTGTAGGTATAGTTACAGTTACTAACCGTGAATTTGTTTATAAATCTCCAACCCAGACTACAGTTTTTGTAACGATTGCGAAGGCTTTTGACTAGCCGCGGGCAACGGGTGGACATTAGATAAGTTTCAACCGCCGAGGCGATAGGCTGCCAAAATCAAGTGCCATTTCACTAACTTTTTTTAAGTGTCAAAATAGTAATCTGTGTTGTTAACCATTAAACTTTCAAATATTGGAAGATCTTGACATATGTGTATACCCATTTTAAGGTCACCATTACTCATTAAAGTATATTAACTAGCTGGCGAAAAGGCGAAAATGTTTATTTATTTATTTATTTTTAAGTGTCTGTAAGTCTTGGCGCCGAGTCCTTTGTACAATATACCTATGTCTTTAATAATTCGCTACAAAATGTCATGGTCACTATAGAATGTATCATGTAGGCCATTTGTCGTTGAGAAGACAGCCCGCCAGTTCAGGGACTTGCACCTAGAGTCTAGGGGGAGATGAGATGCGCGTGCTGTGTCGTCCTTATCGCTTCCGCACTTCTAGTTCTTACATGCGTAAAATACGTTCACCCAGACGGTCACTTTAAGAGTGTTCACGTGGCGAAAATGTTAATTTTATATTTTCACGACATAGTGTTTGTTTTGTAGACCTAATTTGTGATATTTTCCACTTGTAAATAATTCTCAGCACTCATAGTTTTCCCATAGCGGCATGTCAAAGTCAGAATTTGTAAGTTACGGGAACATAGGAATAGCAAAAACCGAGTGGCTTACTCGAATGAAGTAATTTACAGTGAAATAAGATATTACGGGTCATGCGCCAAAATATTTAAAAACACGCAACAAAGTTTTTTAAATTTCCGTAGATAAAGTAAATTGGCGTCATTTTCAGAATTTCTTAAAAAGTAAAATTGTGCGATTTTAAATATTTTAGCATATGGCCCATAATATCTTCTTTCAGTGTAAATTATTTCATTCGAGTAAGTCACTAGGTTGTTTTTATTTCTATGGTCCCGCAACGTTCAAATTTTGACTTTTGCCATGCCGCCATGGGAAAACTATGAGAGAAAAAAAATTACAAGCGGAAAATGTAGTCACAAGTAACGTCCATAAAACGAAATCCATGCCGTCCAAATATAAAATTGTGAAATTTTTCCACATGAATGGCCTTGAGGGTGCCGCCTACATGCGTTTTAGAAGCTCAGAAATGACTAAGACATAAGGGCGACCTTGAAGCGCTCATCGAATGCCGTATCGCCTCAAGTATCTAAGCGCTAAACAAGCGTGCAAGTCTCCCGCCGAACCATTTTTACTATGGGCCAGTGAGCTGTGACGGTGTAATTTTATTGGTGGGAAGTCTGTAACGAAGTTTACTGCACGTCTGTATCTGAGATTCACATACATCGAGTTAGCACATTTTGAATTACGGCAGTCTGAAAAGGTCGTTTTTAGTTGTTTGAAGGGTTTAAAACAATGTTTTTAATGAGCATGGTGTCTTAACAATGAGATTCCCAACTTTTTCCGAAATGTGTTACTTTAGTACGTTGGCAAAATGGGTATACGTGGAATAGTTTCGTAGAAGTAGGCCTACCTGTTTACGAACACACTGCGACGTAATTTAAGCTCGTAGTAGGAAGCGCACTTAAGTACGTTCAATAAAGAAAATACCGTAATTTTATATTTGTACTAGCTGGCCGGCTGCGACTTTGCCCGCGTGAAATTATGCAATGTAAACAGTAACTCTGGATAAAATATGTGATGAAGGCATTTATAGCGTACTCAATAACAGTGAACTATAAATTGTCTTAGCTCAGTGTAAAGAGCGCGCGCAATATGCTCGTATGATGTCATAGTAATTCCCATCGCAAACCCCACCCCTTCCACACCACACACTTTATACAATACCTGAGTGAATACTTAAAGGCAGGCCGTGATAATTCGTTCGTTGTACTGGCTACAGTACAAAGAGGTTTTATTTATGAGTAGGTTGGCAAAAAGAAACGACTGTTGAATTATTTCTCCGTGATCATTCTCTTTAATCGAGAGACTAACATTTTACTGCTTTTCAGCTACTTAATTTCCGAATTTCATAAAAACCTGAATCTGATTTGTAGATATTTACATAAGCTTCATTCTTATCAGAAAATCATCGCGATATCTCAACGGGTATAAGCGGTACAGATGATTATTTGAAATCACATTTTATTTTTTAACAGCTTTCAAGGACGGATTTTGAAAAATCCTGAAACAGTTTTTTTTATATTTACGTAAGATTTATTTTAAAGCAAAAATCATTCAATATTTCGATTGGTTTAGGAGATAAGTGGGATTAATTAAAAACACGTTATATTTTTT
Source organism: Medauroidea extradentata (assembly GCA_003012365.1). Lineage (NCBI taxonomy): Eukaryota > Metazoa > Arthropoda > Insecta > Phasmatodea > Phasmatidae > Medauroidea > Medauroidea extradentata. The sequence continues at coordinate 8,714 of PNEQ01060184.1, read as the reverse complement.
TAAGAGCTTTCAAGGACGAATTTCGAAAAATTCTAAAATCACTTATTAAATATTTACTTGAGCATCATTTTAAAGAACAAAAATCACCTCACTGTCTGAAATAGTTTAGGAGAAATCACGGATTATTAAAAAACACATTTTACGGTTTTTCAACCCCTTAATTATCAATCGAAAAATTTGCCAATATGCATTTCTTTTGGCAATATTTTGAAGTTAAAAAATTATGATAGCTTTCAAGGTTAATGAGATAGGGATTTTTTGAAAACACATTTCACCCCTTTTCACATCCTTAATACTCGAATTTAGAAAAAACCGTTCTTAGTGGGTGCCTGCGGGGCAAGGGGAAGATTCCTCAAAATTTCATGTATCTAGGTACAGCGGTTTGGGCTGTGCGTTGATTAGTGGGTGAGTGAGTGAGTGAGTGAGCGTGTCAGTCTGGACACTTCATTTTATATATTAAGATGAAACACGTTACTTGGGAGTAGACAACAATTTCCTCTTATAAAAAAAGTAGTTCAGCTAACTTTTGCATAATGGCATTTAAAAGTCAAAATTTGCATGTTTTTTCCTCGAAACATTCCCACCTCCCCCAAAAATCAATCAACATAACAAAACGAAATAACTCACAGTGAAATTATATGTCACGGGCTAAGGCTTAAAGTATATAAAAACCCAACGCAAAATACTTTAATACTAAAAAAATTTTTGGAGATCAGGAAATTAAAAAAAAAAAAATACGATATATTTTTGAATGGGTTTTTATTAATTTTATGCCCTAGCCTGTGAAATGTTCTTTCACTGTGAATTATTTCGGTTTAGTACATTAATTGATTTATGAAGTATGATATACAAATTTTACTACAAAATGTCATTACAGGGAAACTAGCCATATTTTTTTACAGGAAAATGGACTTCCGAGTAACGTCTACAAAACCAACATAGTTTCTTGCCAATACCGAATTTTGATTTTTCCCTCTGGAACGGCATTGGGCTTGGGCCCGAGTTTCTCGGCTTTCAAGAGAATAATTTTTTTAAATTCATACGAGAGTCAATATCGTAAAAATGCTTCGTAACTATTTTGCAAATTGGTTTTACTATGCAATGTAATTTTTCGAGACAAACTGTATGATGAGTATAGCTAATTTATCAATTAAAAGGAAATTTCGTTAATTAACTAATTAGCAACTATTTTGCAGTCTTCTGACTCGACAAAATTAGAGTATGCAGTTTAAATCAGTCATAACAAAGTTACGAAGCGATATTACGAAATCGACTCCCATTTATGTTTTATAAAATAATTGTCGTTAAATGCGAAGAAACTCGGGCCCATGCCCTTAAGGGCGCTGTCACCTCTGTTTTAAATGTTTTTATTTATTTTTATATTTGTATAAGATATTTTCTTATTTTAAATATAAATTGTGACTAAATCTTCCTCTTAGAAAATGTTTGCATCTCTCATAGTTTTTGTGTAACGAGTCGTAAACGTAAAAATTTGCACTCAACGGTTTTATGTACGCCACCAAAACAAACTGACGTAACAAAGCAAAAAAATTAACAGCGTATATCAATGTTGTAGGTTATGATATGACATATATAAAAACAAAAATAAATATAATTTTATATTTGTAAAAATTTGTAGAAATTTTAAATTTTCATTTCAAAACTCAACATTTTTTATTAAACTCAAAAATATTTAATTTTTGTTTTTATACATGTAATATCATAGCCTAAAGCATTGTCATAAACTGTGAATTTTTTTCGGTTTGTTATGTCAGTTTGTTTTAGTGGCGTACATAAAACTGTAAAGTGCAAATTCTCACGTTTACGACTCGTTACGCAAGAACTATGAGAGATACAAAAATTTCCTAAGAGTAAGATTCAGTCACAATGTATGTTACAAATAAGAAAATAAATAACTCATACAAATATAAAAAATAAATAAAAAAGTTGAAAACTAAGGTGAACCGCGCCCTTAAGACGGCGTGTATAACTCGTGACGATTCGTGGTGGTGCGGGAGTATACTTCCGGACAGCGGACATTATCATGAAGATCGCGAGCAGCTCGGCAGACGACGCTACGTGGCCTCTGTCACGCGAGCTTCTACTTGCCTTCCCCTAGTGCACGCTTACAAAGTGACAGCAGCGTGCCAAGTGGCCGGGCTCGCCGCGTCTCAACTTGCCCGCCTGGTCGCCGTCGTGATCGGGAGCTGCTCGCGACCGCGCTCAGAGTGGGCGGACGTGTTGGAGCGGGCCACGACCGAATTACTGGCGCGCCACGCCCGCCAGATCGTCGACACCGCCACCAGCCGGCAACACGCGCTCCCACTTCTCTTACCAAATAGGCGGCTATATTAAGAGGGAGTGTTAGACAGTTTTGTTGTATTTTCAGTTTTTGAGTCATAACATTTATTCAAATTTTATTTTCACATTTTTTTCTACGACAAAGCATAGGATATATTATTGGTAAACCGCTTGACGTAGATAATAACGGAATCTTTCATGAATTTGTCATGCTGAATAACTGCAATAGAATTTTTGAAAGTTAACTTACAATTATCTTGCAATGATCAACACAGATAATAATTTGCCAATAATAATAGACTCTTACGTTCGCAGCCAATCAGAGTATGGCCCTTTCCTATTCGCCGAGACAGGAGACGGGGTACAGTGTACATAAACATCTTGTTTTCCAGTGCCCATGCTCCTAATCCATCATATCTACAAACAAAATGTTCTACGAGGATCTCAAGACACGCAAGAACCCAGCCATCCGACAACTAGGAAGATATCGAGCAGGTGACAGACGAACCCTAAAACTTTAACAAGGACACCCCTAGAGAGGAAACCCAAGTAAGGGACTGCCTGGCAGGGCCAGCACCGGTGGTCAGTTACAACATAGAGCACCACGCTAGCCGGAGAGGCCTGCCAGGAACCCTGAACAATTGTGTACAATCAAGGGACACAAGGGGACACATAGCTGACTCAACTGATACAAAGTCAAGACAAATAAAAACTCAATTCTAGCTTGGCAGGCACACCTCTTAAATTAAAGGAACCCCACAAACAACACCATGCAAAACACCTCACAAACACAAACTCTGCTGCTGCTGCCGTAGAAAAAGAGATAAAGAGAGAGAGAGAGAGAAATCAATAAAAAACGAACAAAAAGTCATTTAAAATAAAAAATTACAAAAATCTATAAAACAATAAAGATACATCATTGCTAGTCGGGGAAACCGACAATTTGTGTGGCTACTCCCAGTAGGCAGACAAAGCCACAATAGAAGCAAGTAGGGAAGCCTTATCTAGGCGCATCAGGGGGTAGGTCTTAGGAATAATCAAATTATTTTCACTACACGAACACATGCTACTCACAAAAATACAAACATTTAAGACAGGGTCACACCAACATCTTTTAAAATATATAGTTCTTTCATATGTTACTAAAATTGTTATGGCTATATTTTAATCGTGTCTGTCGTATAAACTTCTTATCAACTCAACTTGAAATATGCATGAACAATAAAACTAAATGCAGTCACTAGACTTAGCTCTGTACAGTCTATCTCACGTGGGAATGCAGGCCTCTATACCTGCAGAAACACAAGCACACTCCCATCCCCCCATATTAAATGTAGCCGGGAAAATAAAATATTTATGCAGGCCAAAGCCAAAAATAAAATTTATTTATGTTTAGCTAGCTTTGAATTTCCCCTAGGCAGGAGGTAAAGACCCCTTGGGTCAGGTGCTCCACAGAAACTTGCAGAGGATCCTCGGGGGCGCCCATACACATTGGACTGCACTCGGGGATTCAAGTACTCAAAAAATGACATACGCTCCTCGGTATGTGTATGTGCATGAAGACGGAGACAGATTGCAGTCTCCTAAACGTCGCAATCAATTTAGTTACAATGAGACCATTACGTTCGTTTTTTTTTTATTGTCCACAGTTACTGTGTTATTTGCATTCGTTCGCTTTCCTCAAGGTGTATGTGTTCCTGCTGTGTCAGCTACATACAGCTTTTTTTGTTGTTCGTTTGTTTTGTCTGTTGGTTGTTATAATTTTAGTTATTTTTGTCTGTTGTTTCGAACTTACTGAAGTAATTTCTTTTGTGGAATAATCTGAGTTATTTATTTATTGGTGCTTGAGTGCTCGTTTGCGTTAGTTTATTTTCTTGTAACTCAGTGACTGAATTCCTTGTGGAATTGTAAATGTTTACATATGTTTGCCAGCTGCAAACAAAGTTATTTTGTTGGTTTACTTGCCTGTTTGTTAGTGTGTATCCTCTGGTTTCCTGTGACACACCACTTTCTGCAATGGCATATGTCCAAAATATTTGTTAAGTTTCTAAGCACGATACTGGATAACATCTAGCGATCAATCATTTTGACCATGTGATCTAGAAAACTCGGCTTTATTTAGCAGGTTGCTTTTCATAAACGCCCAAAACTGTGAAAGGCAATCGAGTATAAAAAAATTAAAACAGATCAAAACGATTGAAACTATAAAACTAATATATGAAAACACACAAAAAAAAAACGAAATAGCAAGTAAAAATTATTTTAAATATGTATACACCTCCTTAACCCAATTCACCAGCGTAAATGTGCATTTATTCATTTGCTTTTTTGTTTTCGTACGCGGAATTCGATAGAGTATATATACTGTTTTACGTTGCATGAGACATAAATTATAAAATTGTAATCAGTCGTGAATTTGACGACTGTTTTACATGTTTGTCTGTGAAGACAACCCCTCTCCCCTTTCTCGAAGTTGAACGGTCATTTCACAGTATCTTAGTCTGATCCTTTGTTGTAATATAGAATACACAAAAATTTGGCTCAGTAAAAATTTTCATTTTCTTTTCGCCTTTATTGTAGAGCTGAAAGGAATTCTCTAGTTTCAAAATAATGTAATTTTATATAACTGAAGAAATTGTTTTTTTTTTTACAGGCCCAGCGTAACAATTAATAAAACTCTCAATTCCTTTCTTTGACGGATTCAGGAAGGAATGTTAGTTTTCAAAACGCCAGACTTCATCCGAAAAAAGTCGGCTTAAAAAGTACTACGTCTATTACAATCTGGCGTCCGTCGGTTACGTAATGTAGAGGTTGTGATGTAGACAAAGTTGTCCAGTGTAGAAAGTAGATGTCCTCACTTGAGAATTATTCCACTACTTGATAGATTACCGAGGTACCGAAGCGCAGGGGTGCTAAGAGCGACCCAGTAACTAACCACACGCCTCGTAGTAACCTCTAAGTAAGTAAGTTGTTGTGCAGACTTTCCGTCGAAATCGTGCCTCTATGAGTAGAGACTGGAAAAATTCGCGAGTACATAGACACGTTGGATGTCTTCCAAGAATATCCGTGTACTCTAGCAGACCGCGGCTGCACATTGGCTCTTTGTTCGCTGATACAATGATTGGGTCTGCTTTTTATCCGACTTCAAAAAAGGAAGAGGGTATCAATTCTGTTGTATTTTTTGTTTGTTACCTCAGAACTCCGTCATTTATAAACCGATTTGGAAAATTCTTTTTTTGTTTGGAAACGGGATATTTTCAAGGGGGTCCCATTTTAAGTTCATTGGCATTGGACCTTGGATTTCGAAGATACACCAGGTAACTCCTCATAATCGAATAGGAAATGTGTAGTGACTGAAATGTTGTAAGGTTTATGACAATCCAAATCTAGGTAGTAATCTAACTGTCGTCAAGGAAGTTCTGGACTGACTTGAACTGCGAAGGAACAACGGAACTCCTTGACGAAAAAAAGCACGAATGTGGCAGGTAGGCACCGGAACTTCGTAAAATTCAATAAATATTTTTTTAAACAAAATGTGACACAGATTTCAAATATCTACTCAGAAATAAAATTCAATAAAAAGTAAAAACTAATTACGATGTATTTGACCACTTAGTATACAATCAATTTAATATGTCAGTAGTATACAATTATTGTTATTTTTGGAGTCGGAGACAGCCAAGCTTTTAAGTAATTTTTCGAAATTTTCTAAAATTGACAAAATATATTTAAAGTTATGTTAATTCGATAATGTAGCAATATTTAACTAAACCAATTTACAAATGAACACAACTGCCTAGCGACACCTTAATTACAAATAAACATTACTATTCCTAATAACAAACATAAACAAAACAGGGAATTAAAGCTACACCCCGAAGAGCCATTGACAAATGAACACAGATGTCGTGTAAAAAATATAAATACCTCAAGGCTTCGCTCTTTAGTTTTGCAGTGGTTTCAAAAATATTTTTTTAACGCAAATTAATACATATATCAAATAATTCATTCTTCCAGTTTTAACACTTATATATCACAGTTTGTATCTGAATTTTTCTGTTGCAATTCACCAAACTGATGTTTATATTTTAACCCCTGAAATAGCACATATTTTGTTGTCAAAATAAGCCTAAATGAAGCAAAATAATTTTTTCTAGTAAACGGTAAATTATAACCTAAAAGCCTTGATCGAGGTTGAAGGTCATCGTGAGCGCTGAGAATATCTCGAAAGGAAACTTGTACCGTCTGCAGCAAAATCAGTGACGGGGCTCGTGAGCATGTAAACTGCACATCTCCTTGACGATCCCTTAGTTAAAATAGTAATTGAAAAACTCAAGAGAAAAAAATTATCAAAAGCATAACATTTGGTGCATAAACCCGTAGGGTACCTTTTAAAATTTTCTGCCCTGAGATGTTTATTCCTAAATGAGTCCGCAAAAACCACGAATGTTACGGCACAGCTTTTCCTAGACAGGATTTTAAGACATAGGCACAGTGTGACTTGCCTATGTTGGTTAAAATTACAGCTCTGTCTGCGAACTCTTCGCGCATGAAACAAATCCTCCAACTGTGATGTGATTGGCCACTTTTAATATTTAGTAATGGTGTGTCACGCTACAGTACGGTACCAGTGTGATACAAAATCAAAGTTACGTAATAAGTGTTTATTCATACATTATTCATACATTGTTAATAAACGTATCACTTTCCAATAAAGGATGCTAATTTTTTTACGACATGTATGTTTTAGCTATGAATAAATAAAATGTTGTATTTTTGTTTACTTTGTTTGTGGTTGGGGCATAAATATTAGAGTTTAAGTTTATGTGGCACAACAGAGGTTAAATAAATGAAAAAGGAAATTCTACAGCATTTTTATATGTTATGACACTATATTTATTTAATAATTGTGTATTGAGTAGTTATGACCTGAATTAATTTTTTATAATTTTACATATTTTGTGAAGTAATAACTTTATTTGAATGCGTTAAAATAAAGCAACCAAATATTGTATGTGAACTAGTATTGACGTAAAGGTAAATTGCAGCAATAACACACATTAAAAAGTACATTAAATAAAATGTTTGTTAATTTCTATTTATAAAAGTGAGCAATGACTGACTGATTGACCGACTGACTGACTGATATATCAAACTGCAGCCCAAATCACTGAACCTAGACTCGTGAAATTTTTTGTTTGGTTCCGCTCAGGTCGTAAGCGAGCACTAAGAAGGGAGTTTACGAAATTCGACCTCTAAGGGGGTGAAAAGGAGTGAAATGTATTTCTGAAGGAACGTCGACAGAGCTCGAACCCGACGGGCTATCCTCGTGACTTTTATATTAACAGGACACATAAAAATGCACATTAGCCAATTTAAGAAATTTCTGAAATTAAGGGGGGTGGAAAGACCTTAAATGTGTTTCCGATTACCTATCGATATCTATCGAATCCTTCGGGATAAAGAATTGGTATTCACTTCAAAATATTGCTTACGTAAATACCCAAAAAGCACGTTTAGGATTTTTTTTAAATTCGTCCCCCAAGCAGAAAAAAGAGGCAAAATGTGTTTTTTATGAATCGTTTATATCCTCGAAACACAATAGGCTATAATTGTGATGTTTACTTTAATTGGTTACGTATACATATGTCTATGACAGAACTTCAAGACGTTTCGAAATTATTTTATTAAGGGGGTGAAAATATGTGAAATGTATTTTCAATTATTCCTCCATATCTATCGAACCAATCGAGACATCGAAGTGATCTTTGCTTCATATAGATTCTTTTGTAAATATCCCAAGTACCATTAAAATATATTTTCCGAATTCGGCCCTAAAGATGTAAAAAAAAGGGTAGAATGCGTTTACGATTCACAATCTCTCTCTCTCTCTCTCTCGCTCTCTCTCTCTCTCTCTCTCTATATATATATATATATATATATTGTTACAAGCTTGAAGCACAAAACTTTATATGTGGGCAATACCCATGAGTTCTTTTGGGATAGAGGTCTTATAATTATAAATAATAGAGTTAAATTAAATACTGGATTTAATAGCTCACAAAGCTACGAAATACACAAAACAGTAATCAACTAAAACTCTCACAACACAATTAATTATGCACACAATTAGTACTGTTCCACAGAACGTTAATTAACTTTGACAATTAAAGAACAAGAATATTTACCATTAATCAATCAAAGGCTACATACCACAATTTTTTTTCCTAACCTACCCTAACTACTAAGTTATGTGTGAGGCCCGGGGAAGGAGCGGGACTAAGTGCGTCTCAGGGCTGAGCCCCATACGCCTACAAGGGGGAAGTTTCATGCAGAGGAGGCATGCATCGCGGCAGAGAGGGATTGGGCAGACATGGCCGCAATTGGGGCCATGTCTACCTCCCTAAGTGTAC
>PNEQ01060183.1:0-37474 GCA_003012365.1 Medauroidea extradentata | reverse complement strand
GTGCACTGTCACGATGAGTATGTTCGCATAGCTCCTCATTTGGCCACACATTTTGACACTTCCAACTATGCACCACATAATCTCCAAGGCTTTCCATGTATAAACAAAGGTATTTCAGGTGTTATGAAGGATGAGTGTGGTAGCAACATCATCACTGCCTTTGTAGTTTCTGCCCTAAACTTTATACTTACACCCTACACGATGGGAAATGTATGCATGAAGCTAAAGGTGTAAAGGATAACGTGCTTACCATGCTCATGTTTAATGATTATTTGGAATGCTTAATGCAAAATTCATGGGTCTGGGGCACCCAATATCATTTCTGGTCGCACGACCACATTGTATATACAGAACGTGTATCCAAAGTAGCGTTGTCGGCAGCTGACAATAAGCATTACATCAACACAGATGGTATCACTATTTTGCCATGGGCTCATTTTTGTGTTCCACTGCACGGTTAAAGTTATGAAAGAAAAATAGAGACATTACTCACGCCTGCCTGTCTGCCCACATGCCTGACTGTATGCATGCCCGCCGACCTGGCTGCCTGGTGAGCTGTGTGGTTGTCTATATGAATGTCTGCTCGCTCGCCATTCGTCCTGGATTTGAACAATGGGAGTATCTCAAAGCAGACCAGGGATGTCTGTATCTCTACACTACGGCTGCTCGCCTTCTGCACCTATACTACAGTTTGCCTAAATTCCACTGGAGCATTCATGCTTAGCATGGTGCTGGATCGCACATGTCCTAGTAGGGGAATCTATGTCCTCTGATCTGTGTAGTGTTTTCCACTGTGAACCGTAAGTGTGCATCAATGCTATGTGTGTGGTGTTACACATACAACTGTGTGTGCGTCAAAGTGTTCAGCTGCAAGTACATGCCTAATGGAGCACTGCACTGTGCTGGACTATGGAAAAATATGGTTGTGAGTGTATCTGTTTTTAAGGGTAATGGGTGTTGAGAAAATAAATATTAGTTTTGAAGTGAAATGTTGGAATTCTTAATTCATTGTTCCCTGTCATTTAAAAAATTAAATTAAATTAAATATAATATTAATACAAGTGATAATGTGGAGAGAGATAGAGAGTGATGCTGTCTACTCACCTCGGGAGACAGCAGCAGAATGTGAAAGGAATATGGTCAATGGGGTATACAGGTTGTAACAGAAGTGATGGTCAGTAATTCACACATGGAAAGTACTGGCCAAAAGAAGCTACAAATGTCCAATAAATATGGGTCCGAAAATCAACCGTTGTTGAGTTCTTGTAACAAGTCGAGTTAGGAACCAACTCCAAATGTGTTTGGATTCCTAGGTAATTACGCTGGTATCTCAAGGTATGGGTTCGCCTATAAGGTTGTTGACGCATCCGCAAGTACTCCCCTCGCTCCCTACATGCACTGTGCCGTACAGACAATCAGTTACAAAAGTAAAGGCACCATGGACGGAGGTTTCACTAATAAAGAGTACGCTGATATGCACTTCATGTATGGCAAAGCTAATGGTAGTGCACTTCAGGCCGCAGGCAGCCCGACAGACGTACAATTACGAGGATACATCAGCGCCTTCGAGAAAGTGGGAGATTCGCACATCATGTACGAGAAAGTAGACCCATATCCATAACACCTGATGTTGAGGAAAGGGTGTTAGACATTGTACACGAAAGTCCGATTACTTCAACAAGGAGGATTGCTATCCAGGAGCGTGTGCTGAGTCATTTGAGTGTGTGGCGGAGTTACATAGGCAATTACTGTACCTGTATCATCTCCAGCGTGTGCAAGCTCTCAACAATGTAGACTTCCCTCCTAGAGAAAATTTCTACCAATGGATGCAACAACAGTGTACTTTGAACCCCCTGTTTGTAAGCAGTATTCTGTTTACAAATGAAGCTGGGTTTACCCATGACCACATTTTCAACTTCCATAACTGTCACATTTGTGCCGATGTCAATCCTATTGCGACACACATGTCTCGACATCAGCAACGTTTTTCGTTGAACGTCTGGCCCGGACTGCTTGGAGACCGCATAATTGGACTACACTTCCTACCACAGAGACTAACCGGAGATCGGTACAGGCAGTTTATGCGTACTGTACTTCCAGATCTGCTTCATGATGATGATGTTCCACTGAACCAACGCCTGAACATGTGGTTTATGCATGACGGTGCTCCAGCACATTTTCAATTATGTGTGCGCCAGCTTCTAACTCGATGGTATGGTCAAAATTGGATAGGTATGGGAGGACCTGTGCCATGGCCTCCAAGGTCACCAGATTTAAATCCCATGGATTTTTGTGTGTGGTGTCATGTCAAAAGCTACTGAGGTCAACTCTCTTGAAGAATTACGCTTGCGGATTGAAGCAGCCTTCCAGCATTTACAGAATACACCAGGACTGCCTGAGAGGATTCGCAATTCGTTTCAGAGACGAGTTCAATGTTGCATTCAGACGCATGGGCAACATTTTGAATACCTACTTTAAAGATTAGAAATGACATGTGTTCCTACATACTGATCAACTGCAACAAACAATGTGTTCTATCTCGACAATGGTTGATTTCCAGACCTATGTTTATTGGACACAGGACTTTCCATGTGTGAATTATTGACTATCACTTCTGTTACTTCCTGTATGTGCCAGATGTTCTTCGAATGTCTTCCCTGTGACCACAATGTCATCAAAATAATCCATAAATCCTTTAAATGTCGCTGGAGAATTGCATAGTCCAAAAGGCATGACCTTGAGTTGCCAAGTTAATTTTCCTTGAACAGAAAAAGCAGTCTTCTCTCTATCCTCTGGGGTCACTTCACATTGCCAGTAACTACTTTTTATGTCCAAGGTTGAAAACCATTGGAATCCAGCCAGGTTATGCAGTGTGTTATCTTTTTGAAGAAATGGGTACAAGTCTTCCTTGGTCACATCATTCAGCCGCTTGTAATCCACACAATATCTTGTTGAACCATCTTTCTTCTTAACCAACACAATCGGAGATGGCCATGGGCTGTTAGATGATCCTATAACATTTAGATCCTTTATTTCTTGCCGAAAGACATCTACCACCTCATGTGAAGCAAGAGGCAGAAGTCTAGGGGGTTGCTTAGTAGGTCTGGCCTCTCCTGTATCAATATGTTGCATGCCAAAGATATCCTACCAAGATCATTTTAAATACATGAAAAATCATTTTGATTTTTCATTTAATAGTTCTGCCACAGGCTTCTCTTGTCTCCAGTCCAGGTTTTCCCTTGTACTCTCCAGGAGATCTGCAAGTGGTTCTGGCCAAGTTTGCTTCACAAGTTCCTCCCTTAAGACTCAGTTTGTTTATCTGGGAAACCTGCTTACACAACCCAATTGTTACCCCCTCCTCAAGGCGAATTGCCTTGTCAGTCAAGTTCATCATTCTAACAGGGAGATTATGTGACCTTGATGAAACCAAAGTCCTTGCTATAAGTACTACATCAGGAAGGTTACTTCCTCTTGCATTAGTCTCAGTTAACCCTAAGCACCTCTCAAAATTTCCTACACAGCGACCTGGTAACACAATTTCCCTATAAGTAGGTAACACATTGGTCTGTCAACAAACTACTGGGCAGCTGACTGGTAAAGATAATTCTGGTCGTGGTATCAGTACCAACTCTGTTTCACCTACCCTCAAGACCGCCAGACGAGTGTCTGTGCAGAATCCTAGTTTTTGCAGTACATCTAGTCCCAATTAACATTCATCTATGTTGACTTCATGTTGTAACTGAGAGTACCCAACTTAAGTTGCACACTTCTCCTTCCTTTCGCTGGTGTTGTCTCACCATTTATAGCTGTTTACAGGCACTGCCTGATGTTTCGATCCTGAAATTGTTGGGGAACTGGCCCTATGATGTCTGGCCGGACAAAGTAATGGTCACCCCTGTTTCTACGACCATCTGACAGGGTACATCATCCAGGCTGCCTTTCTATCAGCAGTGCATCAACTTCCTGTTTTACTGAACATACTTGAAGGAATTGTGGGGCCTTGCCTCCACAATCACCGACCTTCGTCCCTCAAGACCGGTGTCTACATGTTTCCCGAATTATGACCTGATTAGTTGGTCTTACCTGGCTATCGATCCTGGTTTCGTTGCTGATACTGTCGGCACTGGGCTCTCAGGTGTCCAGAGCGTCCTTATTCCCAATACTCTGGACGCTTTCCAGGTCGAGGGTGATGTTCAGAAGCACCAACTCTGCTGGAAATGATGCTGATTGCTGTCTTAATTTCCTTCAGGGTATTCTCGATGCTGTTCCACTCTTCGCTAGTTACTTTCGCTGCTCGCACCACACGCTGATACTCTGGCACCTGCTTTGCTGACTTGACTTCCAGTGCATGGGCTAGAGCATCTTGCATGGTATGAGTTGCTGGCAGACGTACTGGACTCACAATTTCCAGCAAAAGTTCCTGAAGTGACACCTCACGTCGCTGGCTGCGGCTTCGAAGTTGAGCATGGTGAGCATGTTGCAAATAGCGTTCCCCGAAGTGCAAATCCAGGGCAGAAACTATAGTATAATACTCCAGGCGATGTCATTTGGGCAGAGGTTGGAGTATACTGAGTTCTGGGCCTATCAACTCTACTGCCAGGTAGTAGGCACATTGCTCTTCTGTCAAACTATTCAGGGTTGCAACAATCTCATATTGGTGCTGATTTTCACGTCATGGAGTTTGGCCATCATAAGGAGCCGGTTTGATTGTAACCCCTTTTCCATCTCCAGGCATGGCAACCCATTCTGTTTTCATGTGATGTGATACTCCTACCACTGATCTAGATGTCGCAGAGTACTTTCCGTCGCTACTCTTGTGTCTTGGTTCTAGCTTCGTCAAGCTGCTCTCCCGACACACCGATGGCTAACCACCTGCCTGTCGCGGTAGAAATGTCTCCCATTTTATTCTTAAGACACTTACCTCATTTACCACAGGTCGTCTTTAACACTTACGATTTTCTTTTCGGCATCTCCTTTACAACTGTCAATTTTATGGTCCATTCATTAATATATTATATACAAAAAACTAGCTCTCAGGCATTGAAATATAGGTGACCTAAACCAGTTGCTTGAAATTTAAAAACTCAATATCTTATTAAATTTATAGTCAAATTCTAAATTACCTTCGATAAAACAACCTCATATATTATAAAAGAAAAAACTTAAAACTCACAGCTTATTATACTCAATGTTACTTAAAAATATTACTTGTGTATGAAAAAAATATTAACTTCTTACAACTCTGTTGTGGCCCTGTCTGACAATCACAGAAACAGAGTAAAACAAAATTCAAAACATTACTCCAAAGAAGAAAAAAATATGTGTGAAAAATGTATTAAATTATTTCAAAAACGTAAAATTAAGAGGCAGTACAAACCAAATAGTTGCGGAATATCTGCACTGACAATGGACCCCTCAATTGAATTTCAATGAGAACATCCACACTACGAGCATGTAAAACGAAATCGACGTGTGTTGAAATTTTAAAATTTGAAGTCAATTTGAGATAACTACAGCTTCTTAAAGTTCGCGCTTTTAAAACGCCCGCGGGAACGTGCAGTGACGTCACAAAGCCTAGTACACACGGAACCTTGGCAAGCTAGTTGACTGCAGTCGCACTCCGGCGGAATGCCAGACTACGCTTGGTCAATAAAAAAGATTTTTAAGTTTGTTACGGTGGTTCGTTTGTTTATACGTATGTAGTCAATCACAACATGTAACAAGTGTTATATTTCAAAGGTATTCGAGTCGGAGGTTTTATAAATGTTATGTGTTACGCACGTTGTTATATCGCACAATATCATAGCAATGTCCTAGCACTGTAGTAAGCAATAATACATTAAATAAACTAGTTTACTAGCGCAGACCATTACTATATTCAATTATTTAATATCCATATATTTACTGTACAATAGTACCACACCAAGTGACGGCCGCGTTGTGCAATGGTTATTCTCTGGGCTGAAATTGGAAAACTTAAGTGAGTTCAATAATCTTTCGGGTCAGTATAATATTGTTTCTCAGATTTTGTATGGAATCGTCGATTCTTGATCCAAATTTAATATTCCGTATAATCAATAGTATTACGGATGTTAGGTTCATATGCAATACACAAATTTATACAGCAAAGAATACTTCTGGGCTATTGAGTGGTTTTGGTTTAGCGAACCTCAAAAAAATTGTTATATATGTAGTATAACAGTGTAGCATAAGCCTACTGCAGTAATATTTACCACTAATGACGTGTTAATTACGTAATATGTAAAGTAACGAGTGTTTGAACACGTACAAAATAAACACATTTAGCGTACATGCAAGGTTAACCATACATGACCTATTATTTTAATGTAGGTACACTACCCTACTAGATCACATAAAAAATTTTAAATCACAGTTTCTTCCGCGCACTTTAGACATCCTGCCATTTCAGACATCGTATTAATATGGTTGCGAAAATGGAAAACAGATTGTTTAAAAAATTTAATAAAATATTTTTGTATCAGACTCTTGTAAAACTATATAATAGTATTATGTATTAAAAAAAATACATGACATACGTGGGTTTTGAACCCAGATCTTTAAAAATAGTAGCCATGTACTGTAACCAATACGCTAAAATTAAGACATTTGGCGAAACAAAGACACAACCAAGTCATAAATGTACTCTTCAAAATTTACTGCAGCTAAAAAAAAATTAAAAATACAAAAACAATACACTATGTGTACAAAAATTTTACTCAGCAGTTCATTCCGGTTATGTCACTACTCCTTTATTTTAACTTTACCCCTACACTATTCCTGCACCACACACTTTTGTATAGTTCTTACTACACACTGTTTCTCCACCTCCACTGTCTTAAACTTTACCGCACTTCTATGCCTCACTTTGACCCCCCCCCCCCCCAAATTGTTCACAAACCCTGTTCCATTCTTGCTCGTCAAATATTTTGTTTGCCCAATCAAAAGCTTTTTCCATCTCCCGTCTTAGGTGTTTTACCTCCCAATTTCCTAAATGCTAGCCTTTAGTTTTAGTTGTAAAAGGTTGTTTCACGGCATGTTTGGATTTCTTACAGTTTTTCCTGTCTGAACATTACCAGTTTTCTGCTCCCTACACTGCTGAATTTGATAATACTCTGTAGCTGACTTCTCTTCAACCTCACCCTTTACTACACTTCTTTAATTTCCTCACATTTATCCATTGAACTCGGTTCTGAACTCTTGTAAAAATTGTAATATTAATTTCAAACCATTAGAACAATTATTGGAAATGATTTTAGATCTCTGAACTGTTTCCATTTCATCATCTTGAAACCCCTTGAATACCTCATTCTCAGCCATCTTGAGTAAAAAATGTCAAAGTGTGTTCATAACCAACTACACAACTAAAAAATTAACATTTATTTATGTGGACAGTTATGTTATTATTACAAAAATAACAATTATGATAGGCCTACTATTTTTGGCCTAAATAATTAACTATGCTGAATATATATATATATATATATATATATATATATATATATATATACTTTCGGTTTTCCTGTTTGTTGCTTCCTTGACGATCCATGTGATATTCCCAGTATCGGATTCCTTCTCAGGGCATTGAAACTTCCCGTCGATCAGCAGCTACGTTTTCACGTCATCTTTTGCCGCGTGAAACAGTTCGGATACATCGTAGATACTTTCCGTACGTTGCTGACAACGGATGCTACAAGTCAGCCCTCCTGGACCGACACATAGTTAGGGTTTGGAGAATGTACAGAGATATCCTGATC
Source organism: Medauroidea extradentata (assembly GCA_003012365.1). Lineage (NCBI taxonomy): Eukaryota > Metazoa > Arthropoda > Insecta > Phasmatodea > Phasmatidae > Medauroidea > Medauroidea extradentata. The sequence goes on along the minus strand of PNEQ01060183.1, from coordinate 29,699 downwards.
CGCTGCAATCACTCCGATCTTCCTCTGCATCACTGTAGCTTATCGTGAAAAAATTTTCAGTTCCAGGAATTTACTCTGAGGTTTTTGACCAGAAATGAATACTGACTCTTCCAAACAACACTCCCGATTTATTTAAGGGGCATTTACACTCACGTCTGCATTATTTCTATCTGTTTTTGTGAACCCGGTTTACTGAAAAAAGTCCGTATAAAAACGCAGCACAGGTCCATGAGGATAGAAAAGTACATGAAGAAACAATGTTGCACCTAAGCCTACGATTACAGGCGGAAAAATTTAGTTGGAGAGTACAGGAAATATGTCCGAAAACGAGTTAAAAAGAAAATGAGGCCACGTTACTGTCCATACTAGTGAAGTTCGTCACTCCTGAATCAAATCTTGAAGAATTGGGGCCGCAGCCTTCTGACACGTCCGCACTTATTTGTCTCTAGAATATTTCTGATAATGGCGGAGGCAAAACTCTAAAGAATTGATCCAACACGCCACCCCAGGCCGCGCTCCTATTGGCGGACTGACATCGTGTGATTCCAATACCACCGACTCCTCTAGAGCCTAATGAAAAAATACGCCATAGAAAAATTTTTAATGACACAAAAATTAACCAGGGTAAACCAGAACACACAACGAAGCTAAAGTTACCCCCGCCCTACGCCAACTGGCCATAACATTATTGATTAAAGCCTGACGGAATTCCGGAATATTCTACACGAATACAACTCGCGACTGTGTTTCTCTACCTTCCTTTTCCCAAACCGAGACCACTAAAAAGAAAATATTAATTAGTTAGAATATTGCCGAAAAAGATCAATTAGAGTACCTGCTTGAATAAAGGTTCCCTAAAAAGATACAAAAAAAAACTTTGCAAAACTACAATATGTCACTGTCTTTAGGTAGTAGTCCACAACAGGATCCTCAGGTGACCACTTCCACACAATATGTTGGTAATATTGGTGTTTCTTATGAACTGCAACACGCATATACATTTGCTTTTTACCTCTTGTGAAAACGATAATATGAATATGAATGCGAAGAAGAAGGTTAAATACATCTGTCGTAAGTTTGGAGGTAGGAAAAAGAACATAATTAGGCTAAGGCCCTTGCTGGCTTTTGACGATCTATTAAAAACTACACGAAGTCTTGTCATGCTACCATGTTTGCTGACACAATTATGTTGAAGACAGTACATATCAGAACAACCTGTGTTGAGGTGGAGCAGGTAGTATTGTACAAATGACACATAGTAATCAAGTAAATCTGGTCGTCTCTTCAAACAACGTTCCATGGATCCAATACAATGGAAAGTGTGCGTTCTGGATTCACCGAGGCTAGGACTGGGATCAACAATCTGCCGGTACTATCTCGTTCGTAGATACCCATGAAACTTTTCACAGGCAGCATCTATTTGATAACATAAAATGCTTCTGTTTTGCACCTTTTCCAACTCCCAAAAATGTTTTATCACATCTTCAAGTAATTATGTCTATAAGATAAACGAAAGAAACAACGTTGCAGCTTTGGTTGAATCAAAAGTAGTATTTGGGTTCACGGCAACCATTATAACTCTGCTAAAAAACAGTCTGTAAGGCAACTAGTTGCCCAGTACCTCCTTCCAATCTATACCCAGTAAACACCCTGCTGGATATTTCTGCCCCCAGATGTACCCTACCCAGCAGTTGCGGAAGGAGGGTGGACAAATTATATATATATATATATATATATATATATATATATATATATATATATATATATATATATATATATATATATATATAAACAAAAAAGGTTTGCAAATGTAGATCCTTCACAACATTACACTAGAAATGAATAAAATAAAATCATCAAATGAGGTAGTGCGGTGTGATGTACTAAGTATGTTTAACATTAAAATTTAAAAACGCATGAAATGTTTTTACTTTTATTAACCACCTGAAAGTTTTTATTTTCAAACATTGAATGCCAATGTTCAACACTAAAGGGTCAACATGACCATCACACACATGCATAGAGCACTCGAAAAGACAATACAGTTGAACTGAAGCATTTACTATTATGGCAATTGAAAAACCATGCTGGTTCCTTTTTTAACTATACAGATACGTACGTTGAACAAGTTAATGGACGTGAAAATAGTTACGTTGAAAGACAATAAAAACGTAAATATTAAATTATTGCAGAAAATTTCTTATAACATTTGTGACCCAGGCGTGGGCTAACAAGTTAAATTTCAAAATATCGGCAGACATCACTCAAGGTCATACATTGATATTATGTCTTAAACAAGTATTCATTATCAGTAAGTGAGTACATGTCGCGTCCACAGGCTATACTTTACATTTAAATAATAATTTCCCATAAGAATATTATCATCGCAAATGAGAAGCAACCTAGAAGATGAAGTTATGCACATGGCCAAACGGCCCATTACATGCTGAGGTCTCAGAGCTAGACATTACAAACAAACAACAAATATAATTATAAATTGAAACTTTACAGACCACGATCCTTACATGATTTAACCGAAAAAGAATTTTACAAGACGACGTCCAAAAGGTCAATTTAGAATAAAGAAACGCATACGTTAAAAATTACAGGCACACGACGGTAGCCGCCGTACTGTCATGCTGGGAACTAGTTCCCATCCTACACAAAGACTAAAAATGGAGCTGCGTGCACTTACATGTCCGTCCTGTTCCAACCAGTTGAAGTAGGGAAGTGAAGCTAGTCCAGCCCTAACACACACTACATGGCAGCTTGGCCAAGGCTTACCAATGTGCATGTGCAGGGAAGAAGAGAGGGAAAAGCATAGAATTAGCACAAGAAATAGAATCACGTGAACAGAGCCACTTTCGCGAAGCTCTCATCGGTAGTTTCTAAAAAAACACTGCTCCGCGCCACCGCCGCCTAGGAAGGGGAAGGTGCGTCCTCCCCCCTTAAACACTCTCTTACATCCAGGTCGAAGATTTCACGGAGTCTGCAACCCTACACTGTACATGTATCACCAGAAGAACGAAGAAAACAGTAAGAAGCAGAAGCTGAAGAAACAGTTTATAACGGGGAGTCACATGAGAAGAATACACATCTTGCAGAAGAATTAAGCACAATCGACGAAAGTCTTGAAGATAGTGCATGAAAGCTTGAAGCCATCTCCCAGAGGCATAGACGAGCATGGATGTAACTCAGCATCTCAAAAGAGTGGGGAACGGCTTCCTGCAGCGATCAGCGGGTTGCAGGTCCGGGAGGCGAAAGGTGCGAAGGTCCTCAGTATGTCGAGGCACCCTCACGCTGCTCGGCGGGCGAGGTGGCGGCAGCAGTCTGCAGTTTCCAACCTGGAGCATCGTCCCTTCTAGATGTTCCGCCGGTCTTGGCATGGCTCGGTCACATGAGAAAGCATGAAACGAAACAAGAAGGCAGCAGAAAAAGATAGAAAAGGGTGTAAATAGAATATAATAGAAAATCGAGAAAGGTAAAAGCAGAATAGATTAGTGAAGTCATAAGGAAAGTGCGCTCAAGCTCAAAAAATCTCACACTACCACAAACTGGTATCAAAAATATATCAAAAGAAGAGCACACTCTAAATACACTAAATCAGAATGTATTAGCCCTTTCTAAATTTAAAAATTTAAATTCTATACAATTTGAAATGCACCACTCTTTAAATATTTAACAGTGAAGTTTATATGCACTTCTACACAATAGCAAAATTTTTATTTCTCACAAAGTATAACAAATCTTAGTTTCTAGATTCTAACAGATTTATAGTTTCTTCCTGGGGAGAGAGATACAAATACAAGCAAATATTAACAATAATCCAAAACACACATATTACAAAAGGAGATTTACACAAAAATATTCAACTCCTAGCAATAATTGCCTTCAAGTGGCTCATGTGAGTTTTTCTACTTTTACATGAATTGCTCAGCAATCTCAGTGAAACTGTGTAAGGCCCCAAAAACTTACAAATTGAAAATGGGCCGATGGATTTTGGTATGAATTTGCTGCTTAAGTTTTGCGCTGCGTCAGGAAGGCTAAAATTTCTACACAAAACATGATCACCTATGCGGAAATGGGGATCGACCCTCGACTTATCCATACGGTCCTTAACCTCCTCCATCGCCAGGCTGAGGCGTCGCGCCACCTGATTATACAAACTCAACCTGGTTGACATCATTCAATGGGAATAAGGGGAAGGAATGCCCCAGACATTCAACAAGGGATGGGAAGGATGTCAGCCCTGGAACAGGACACATGGCAGAAAATCCATTGCGCCATGTGGAGTACAGTTGAAACCTAAATTTATGAACTCCAGATCCTTGTCCCATAAGGTGTGGTCCAATTTGTGGAAGATGGATAAACACAACTTCAAGTTCTTGTTGAAGCATTCTACACTGTTACCACGTGGATAGTAAGGACTGGTGGTGACGTGTTTCGTAGCCCAACGAAAACACATGTTTTTGAAATTGCTTGAGGTGAAATGTCTAGCATTGTCAGTGACCAAAATTTCTGGAGCTCCAAAATATTTCCAGATATTATTGGTCAGTGCTCTGACAATCGTGGCAGCCTTCATATTGCACAGAGGTAATAGAAAAACGAATTTAGAAAAAATATCTAATAAAATTAATATACATACGTTACCATTCCTAGAACGTGTAAACGGACTGAAAATATCTAAATGAGCCATCAAGGCGTGTCAGGGGGCTTTCCAACAGCAGTACCAAAGTTGGCTTGTTGAGGTTGTTTACATTTCTGGCAGTCCTCACAACTGCAGATGTAAGCAGAGACTTTCTGTTTTAGTTTAGGCCAAGCAAACATGGCAGAAATTTTTTTGAAATGTCTTATTAATACCTAGGTACCGTCCAAAAACTGAGTCATGGTAATATAGTAAAATCAACGGCCGCAAGTTAACCGGCGCCAACTCTTTCCGCGCACGCCCGGAAGTGCCAAAGAAATATAGTATACCATGCTCTTCTATGTATGGAACAGAAACATCCTGTGCCAGATCTTGACGCACCTGTATGCACCAAGGATCAATTTTCTGCCCATCCTAAATGCCGGTAAAGCATTCCGAAAATATCTGTAATAGGGCGCAGCCGTCTCCTCTTTCAAGGCCGTCCTCTACCACAAACTCCGCAGGATCAAACATCCTAGAGAGCACATCTGCTACCACACTATCCGCACCACGAACATGATGGATCTTAAACTTAAAGCGAGACAGACGAAGCACCCATCTGCCTAGTTTTCCTAACTGACTAGGGTGATTTAACACCCAGCTAAGGGCCTGATTATCAGTGTATAAATCACATTCATGTTCTATGTATGATGAAAATTTCTCCAGGCCAAAAAGGCATGCTAAACTTTCTTTTTCATAAGAGCTCAGATTTATTTCACACTCTAAAAATGATCTGCTGGCAAAGGCTATGGGCAAAATTCCCTCCGGAGTTTTCTGTCCAAGCACTGCTCCCAGGGCCAAAGAGGAAGCGTCCACTTGCACTACAAACCTCTCTGAGAAGTTAGGCAGATGCAAAACTGGGGGGTTTGCCAAAGCACACTTTAAACTCGCAAAAGCATTCTCTTGCTCGGCGCCCCACGAAAATTCTACATTTTTCTTTTTAAATGATTTAAGGGGGCTGCTACTTCAGAAAACTTAGGAATGAATTGTGAATAATAGCCCAATAGTCCCAGAAACCTTTGGATACCCTTAACATTACAGGGGCGCGGAAAATTAACAACATGTACCCAATGAGTTATGACGCGTGTACTAACATTTTTTAATGTTGAAGGCAGAACCAAAAGACAGGGTGCCCTCGTCAAAATTCAACGTCACGCGAGCGTGACCTAAAAATTCCAGCCCCAGCACTACGTCAAAACTCAGGTCGCTGAACACACAAAAGGGGTAGGACCAAGAAAACCTGCCTATTTTAAAGTGCAATGTGACATAACACTCCAGTGCGACGATTTGACCGTTAGCCAAACACACTTGCAAACCCTGTGAATTCTGTACTTGTGTTTTATGTTTAAATAATGAATCAAGAAATTTGTTGCTAATGAAACAGTGTGTCGCTACTGTGTCCACCAGAGCCTCCACGTTGCTTCCAAAAAACGCGGTCTTAACCTACTAGACTGTATGTTGGACGGACTTTTGGAATGCAGGTTGGAAGTCCCGTTTTTATTTCCAACCCTCACACGTTTCCCGGACATCGAGCGCTTACATGTCATATCCGCATGCTACGAAAACAAAGTCGTTCAGCATGGGGCATGGGAGAGCGTTTACAGTTCTCACAGACGTGTCCTCGCTCGAAACAGTTCGCGCACCTGCGATTCTTAAATATCGCGGCAACAACACGCGATGGCCTTGAACTTGCCATGTTCGCCGTGTTGTGACCTCTGCTAGTGCCCATCTGACCAACCGGGCATGCAACAGCTGGAAAAGCTGCCTGGTACTCGACAGCCGCGGCCTCGCGGCCTTGCACTTCGCTAGCCAAAACACGCAGTTCATTGGGTGACTGTGGTCTAGCGCTCAATGTACACAGCTATCTGGTCTGAGGGGAAATGCTTTCGGTGATAATTTCACCAACTCTTCCTCCGTGGAATACATGTTAAGCGCATGTTCGTAATTCACAATCGAGGCAATAAACTCGTGCATGGGCTCTGTGGGGCATTGAAACTTTGAAACAAAGTCACAGTGACAACGCCGCCACACACGTGACTGGAACGCAAAAGTCAGTATTTTATCCTTACACGTTTCAAAGTTTCCAAGTTGTTATGTATGATCTCATTTATTAATGTAAGAAAGTGTCCACTAGATTTAGTAGCTAATGCACGTAGTAACTGCTGTTCAGAACCCAACGTTAAATCCGCAACTTTATTGGCAGCCACAATAAAGTTCAACATGGGAGCGGGTTCTGTGTGTGACAATTGGGGAAGTAGATAAATGGACTGTAACAGTAGCTTATTGTTGAATGTGTCGACACCACTCACCGGGCTCGGAACTGCTTCTGCGAAGTCAGCACTCAGGTATGGCGATACCCCAGACTGGCGTACGAAGTTTACGTCAATCAGCCGCAATTGGGGAACTGTAGCCCCTTCCTCAAATTCGACTTGATTGTCGGACAAGAAGAGCATCAGCTCGTCCTGACGCAGGGCATATATGAAGGACACTTAGGGTGCCGTGGTCATCATGAAAAAAAAGAGCACAAATGTTAGTGCCAAAGCAGAGTTGCGCAGTTTTGTACCGTACCCCACAGTTGCGGAAGGAGGGTAGACAAATAATATATATATAAATAAATAAATATATATATATATATAAATAAATAAATAAATAAATATATATATATACAAACAAAAAGGTTTGCAGATATAGATCCATAAAATAACACTAGAAATTAATGAATGAAAATCATCAAATGAGTTAGTGAGGTGTGATGTACTGAGTATGTCTAACATTTAAATTGAAAAACACATGAAATGTTTTTACTATTATTTACCACCTAAAAGTTTTTGTTTTCAAACATTTAGTGCCAATATTCAACATTAAAGGGTCAACATGACCATCACACACATGCATAGAGCACTCGAAAAAACAATACAGTTGAACTGAAGCATTTACTATTATGACAATTGAAAAACCATGCTAGTCCCTTTTTTAACTACGCAGATATGTGCTTTCAACAAGTTAATGGACATGAAAATAATTACGTTGACATACAATCAAAAACGTAAATATATTAAATTATTGCAGAAAATTTCTTATAACATTTGTGACCCAGGCGTGGGCTAACAAGTTAAATTTCAAAATATCAGCAGACATCACTCAAGGTCATACATTGATATTATGTCTTAAACAAGTATTCATTATCAGTAAGTGAGTACATGTTGCGTCCACAGGCTACACTTTACATTTAAATAATAATTTCCCATAAGAATATTATCATCGCAAATGAGAAGCAACCTAGAAGATGAAGTTATGCGCATGGCCAAATGGCCCATTACATGCTGAGGTCTCAGAGCTAGACATTACAAACAAACAACAAATATAATTATAAAATGAAACTTTACAGACCACAATCCTTACATGATTTAACCGAAAAAGAATTTTACAAGACGACATCCAAAAGGTCAATTTAAAATAAAGAAACCCATACGTTAAAAATTACAGGCACACGACGGTAGCCGCCGTACTGTCATGCTTGGAACTAATTCCCATCCTACACAAAGACTAAAAATGGCGCTAATTGCACTTACATGTCCATCCTGATCCAACCAGTTGAAGTAGAGAAGTGAGGGGGACAGTGCACAACAACATATCCACTTGAATTTGGGTGGCAAAGTTAGGATATGCCAGATTAAGATGAGACACATGTGTCCAAGAGGTATATTTGACATGTGAAATAGGCAACTGTGATGAAATTTTGGGAAGTACAAAGCACTGACATGATAGTGAGGATACATCTGGAAAAATGGGCCTTTTTACTGAATTTTGATAATTTCTTTGCTGGGATAAGAGGGGTCTGGGATAACCCATGAACTAGCAAATGTGTTTGTCTACATTACAGGCCAAGATTGCTGAACACAGGTTTCAGAAACAAAACTTTCCTGGCTGGCTGAGCCTAACAATGTGCACTGTACCTTGCGATTTCATGACATTAACCACTGCAGTTGACAAAAGAGCAGATGATGGCACTGTAGTAGTGGTTGACATTGTTTGCTATGTTTCTGTCAGAAAGTACTGGACTCACTTTCCTTGGATGCTCTGTTAGGTGTGGATATCACTTGGATCGGGTCTATACTTCAACAACTGCAATTGACAAAATTAGAGATGGTGGCACTGAAGTAGTGCTTGGCATTGTTGGCAACATTACTGCCATGGAATTACGGGACTCACTTTCCTTGGCTGCACTGTTAGGTGTGGATATCACTTGGATCGGGTCCATAGGATCACACAATGTGGTATCATTGCGTGGAGTGTCATCAAAATGAAGTAGTGTGTGGTTCATACAAAATGACAACGATGAACAATCCTTAACTATGTGCGAGCCACGTAGACAATTCAAGCACACTCTAATTTTCTTGACAGTACTAAAGCCCTCAGATGGCGATTTTTAAATAAATTCAGGCCACTTTTATAGCATAATCACAGTGTGGCAAAATTCACACATTTTATTATCTGAAGGGAACTCTGAAATATCAAAATCATGTTTGCATGAGTTAGAAATCTGTGGTGTAACAGAAGTCATTTTAAAGCAGTTATCTTGTCTTTGGCACGAGCAGCTGCCTCCAAGGACTGACTCTGCTTTTCTAGGTAAGACGTTAACTATGTTCATAGTGGGACCTGAGTCAGTATTCAAGGTCAATTTCCAGTGTTGTCAAAGTGAAGAATCCATATTATTCTCTAAATTGTAAGTAATACATTCCAAGTGTTGACTGGGGCATTGAAAGCTTGCAATGCTACTGTATTTTCTACCACAGTTATCAACAAATATTTTTATGCTCCCTGTGAATCTTATGTTACTGTAGGTAATTACAGAAATGCATCAATATGCTGGGATGTGATCAGACCTTTTTTTTCTATATCTTTAGACTAAAATATCCCACGCTACTACACAATTTTCCTCAGTCAATCCCACCAAGGCGATCCTGGTTCGATTCCCGGCGGGATCGGTCCCGGATTTTCGCTGGACCATGCCATTAGTCGGCGGGTTTTCTTGGGGATCTTTCGTTTCCCCCGCCCTTTCATTCCAGTGCTGATCCATACCCACCTCATGTCACCCTTCACCAGCACTAAAGAACTCGATATTAAGCACTGACCAAAATCACTCAGTCCACAGTCAATGAAAATTATTGTATTAACAACAGTGGTTCTTCGACCAACGACATACTCAGATGCGAAAAACGTTCCGTATTGCTCAACATTGGGTGTTTTGATTTCAATTATCGTAATAAGTTGGAACCTAGTCCATGCTTTTAACTCACTGTTGAAGTTAGGAAGACCTATTCATGGCTACGTAACATGCAATGTTGAACTGTCACTAGAGGAAAACATTTCCTTGTGAGATCTATCTCGTAGTTTTACTTGTCAAAAACTCAAACTCTGCAATAACCTTAAAATATTGATCATCAAATCTCGCTAGATGTTCTCTATATGCAACAACATTAAATTTATTGTCTTTCTTTAATGAAGTTTCCATATCAAGATGTCTTTCCTCGTATCCTTGGTATACTTGTGGCATATCCCACACAATAGCTTTAAATATCCCTTCCTTGGAATAATCTTATTTTAACACTAACAATAATCCTTCCACAAGCTTTAAGTAACTTGACTTTCTTTATAATATACTTATCTATGCAAACTAGTCCATCATGATTACGTCAAGTTTTGAGGTTATTGTTACTGTTCGCAAATAATAAACCTTGTACACAAAAAAAATACTTGTTCATGTACATTTTCAGATACAAAAAAAGCACTGTTTATAAAAGTATCCGGCCCCGACTGGACCGAAATGTTACGTTCACATTGCACTAAAATTCCTGATGACCATAATTAAATGTTGAAACTATCAATGACATGAGTCCTGTTCCCCTTGTTTTGTTTATGGTAAACCAATTAATGTAAATGTGCGTAGTGTCACACAACTACTGCCATTGTGCGGCTATCTTGAGGACCACTTAATTTATTTTTAAATTAGAGTAAACGAAAATTTCAATGCCAAAATTCAAAAGTGGCGGCAGTCAATACTAACAATTATACAGAACACATATTCACGTGCATTTTTTGTTTTGAGGTTATGAATTAGAGCAAATGTCTTGTTCATGGAAGTATGAGTAAAACAGAAAAAAATTGCAGGTTACAAGCATTTAATATATTAGTCCATTTAGAAAAAAATTTCAATCCAGATTGAAGCTGGAGTGGACTGAGGAATCCAGATTGAGATTTTACTATAAACACTTTGTTTTGGACTGAAGTAGGAGTGAAGCGAGATAATTCACTCCACTTGTTGAGGTGGACTGGAGTGAAGAATCCGGATTGATATTTTACTGTAAACACTGACTGGACTGAAAAGAAAATGCGCAGGACACAGTTGCCGTAATATTGTGTTGTTATGAGTTGTGGTTAGGTTACAAAGGAACAGAGAACACGTTTTAATTTGGACGGAAAGCACTACAGGCAGGTATTTGTAAAGCTAAACGGCATTTATAAAGCAAACGGAACAAGAAAATTCGTGCATCACATGAAGAAAAGCCTTATTTGGAGCAACTCTTACTTTTCGTTTGTCATCTGTTCTCTGCTTCGTACTGTAGCCGACAGATAGTATTATTACGTTTTAAGTCCACGTTGTCTTCAACTTGGCTCTTATTTACAGTTCAATCTGGATTGTAATATTTAACGTCAACACAGTTCGTCAATCTATGTTCGCTACACATTCACTCCACTTCAGGTTCAATCTGGATTGAAGTTTTACCCTAAATGTAGTATATATTTCCTAACAAATGGTTATCATACTCATAATTTGCTTTAATGAATATGAATTTATTAGTTGTTAAGTAACAAAATTAGGTTTTTGTACCCAAGTTCATATAATATTACATAAATTTGTGTGCGGGTGTATAACATCTGCATTTATGTTACATTCTTAGTCAATTTTGTAAACCTAAAATTTTTACCCACTGTATGATGGAACATGAAATCAACTTTACCTTGATAAAGTAAGTTATCTAACACACAGAATGCATTGTCCTTCACTTGTTTAGTGCTTAGTGACTAACATGAATTCCATTACACCTGTATGCAAGGTTTCAAATGGCAGCGCCAGCTTGTGTTCCGTAGCAAGCTAACGATGCACACAGCATATGACCGGAAGGACAACACAGAACCAGCCTCCATCACAGCACTCGCTGTCTCCAGGTGAGAGAACCACTATACATTATCTGTCTCATTACTATAACATTTCTGTACTTGACATAAAAATTGTGAAATTTTTGTATTACAGTAGAACCCCGTTGCAACACAGTGTCTTGTTTTCGGGTTCGGTCCTCGCTACAAATCTGTTCTCGTTGTTACCAAATTGTGCTGATTTTAATTCCCAAAACAAAAAAATTTCCGAAGTTGCATTGTATTGAAACATATTTAACAGAAAACAATACGTTATAATTTCAGGAGGTGGGCACACGCTCTTTTCGATGATCCTCAAAAGTATATTAAACCTACAAAAATTAACTAAAACCTTACCATGCAACATAGTCGCCACAGCATTTACCCACAATCCATTACTAGACCGCTACAGCTTCTGAATCAACTTATAGCAGCTAGTTGTTAGAAATTATTAGTTATAAGTTAACGAAGCAAGGGATGAACGATGTCAGTTATTGGTATAAAAATGACGCTGGAATTTCTTTGCCTAGAATATGATAATGTCACATTTGACACTCAATAAAATTGCAAAGGTTTGACAGATAGCAAGTACTTCCTGAACTTGAAAATTTTCGTGAAATTAATCTTGAAAATGCTTATCTTAAGACTTACTCAACAAAAAAAATTTAGAAAAAGTGACCACATGAATAATAAATTTAGCCTCAAACAAATGTAAGACGCCACGAGACCTGGATATGTCCGCGTGCACCAGCTAGTATCATCACAAGTAGCATTTAACTGTCAAGTCACAAGTAGCCAAACAAACTTGAGAGTTCACAATTTCTTTGAATCCAACAACAAAAGTAAGCGGCCACGAAGTCTTGAAACGTTCGCGTGCTCCAGTTAGTATCATCACAAGTAGCATTTAACTGTCAAGTCACAAGTAGTCAAAACAGTTTGAAAGTGCACAATTACTCGGAATCCAACAACAAAAGTAAGCAGCCACGAGACTTGGACATGTCCGCGTGCTCCAGCTAGTATCATCACAAGTAGCATTTAACTATCAATTCACAAGTAGCCAAACCGGCTTGAGAGTTCACAATTACATGGAATCCAACAACAAAAGTAAGCAGCCACGAAGTCTGGACATGTCCGCGTACTCCAATTAGTATCATCTCAAGTAGCATTTAACTGTTAAGTCACGAGTAGTAAAACCAATTTGAGAGTGCACATTTACTCGGAATCCAACAGCAAAAGTAAGCAGCCACGAGACTAGGACATGTCCGCCGGTTCCAATTAGTATCTTCACAAGTAGCATTTAACTGTCAAGTCACAAGTAGCCAAACAACTTGAGAGTTCACAATTTCTTAGAATCCAACAACAAAAGTAAGCGGCCACGAAGTCTTGACATGTCTGCGTGCTCCAGTTAGTATCTTCTAAATTAGCATTTATCTGTCAAGTCACAAGTAGACAAACCAGCTTGAGAGTTAACAATTACTTGGAATCCAACAACAAAATTAAGCGGCCACAAAGTCTGGACATGTCCGCATGCTTCAGTTAGTATCTTCTAAAGTAGCATTTAACTGCCAAGTCACAAATAGCCAAACCAGCTTGAGGGTTAACAATTACTTGGAATCCCACAAAAAAGGAAGCGGCCACGAAGTCTGGACATGTCCGAGTGCTCCAGTTTGTATCTTCTAAAGTAGTATTTATCTGTCAAGTCACAAGTAGTCAAATCAGCTTGAGAGATAACAATTACTCGGAATCCAAAAACAAAAGTAAGCAGTCTCTAGACTAGGACATGTCCGCATGCTCCAGTTAGTATCATCACAAGGCGCACTTAACTGTCAAGTCACAAGTAGGAAAACCAGTTTGAGGTTTCACAATAACTTGGAATCCAACAACAAAAGTAAGCGGCCACGAAGTCTGGACATGTTCGAGTGCTCCAGTTAGTATCTTCACATGTAGCATTTAACTGTCAAGTCACAAGTAGCCAAAACAGCTAGAGAGTTCACAATTACTTGTATCCAACAACAAATGTAAGCAGCCACGAAGTCTGGACATGTTCGAGTGCTCCAGTTAGTATCTTTACATGTAGCATTTAACTGTCAAGTCACAAGTAGCCAAAACAGCTAGAGAGTTCACAATTACTTGTATCCAACAACAAATGTAAGCAGCCACGAAGTCTGGACATGTTCGAGTGCTCCAGTTAGTATCATCACAAGGCGCACTTAACTGTCAAGTCACAAGTAGGAAAACCGGCTTGAGGTTTCACAATAACTTGGAATCCAACAACAAAAGTAAGCGGCCACGAAGTCTGGACATGGCCGCGAGCTCAAGTTAGTATCATCACAAGGCGCACTTAACTGTCAAGTTACAATCAGCCAAACCAGCTAGAGAGTTCACAATTACTTGTATCCAACAAAAAAATTAAGCGGCCACGAAGTCTGGAAATGGCCGCGAGCTCAAGTAAGTATCATCACAAGTAGCACTTAACTGTCAAGTCACAGGTAGCCAAACCAGTTTGAGAGTTAACAATTACTTGGAATCCAACAACAAATGTAAGCGGCCACGAAGTCTGGACACGTCCACGTAATCCAGTAATATCATCACAAGTTGCATTCAAACGTCAAGTCACAAGTATCCAAACCAGCTTGAGAGTTCTCAATTACTTGGACTCCAACATCAAAAGTAAGCGGCCACGAAGTCTGGACATGTCCGCGTGCTCCAGTTAGTATCTTCAATAGATGTATTTAACTGTCAAGTCACAAGTAGCCAAACCAGCTTGAGAGTGCACATTTACTCGGTATCCAACAACAAATGTAAGCAGCCACGATGTCTGGACATGTCCGGGTGCTACAGTTAGTATCTTCACAAGTAGTATTTAACTGTTAAGTCACAAGTAGTCAAACCAGCTTGAGAGTTCACAATTTTTCGGAATCCAACAGCAAAAGTAAGCTGCAACGAAGTCTGGACAAGTCCGCGTATTCCAGATATTATCTTTACTAGTAGCATTTAACTGTCAAGTCACAAGTAACCATACCAGCTTGAGAGTGCACAATTACTTGGAATCCAAAAATAAAAGTACGCTGCAATGAAGTATGGTCATGAAGCGTTTTCCAGATATTATCTTTACTAGTAGCATTCAACTATCAAGTCACAAGTAGCCAAACCAGCTTGAGAGTGCACAATTTCTCGGTATCCAACATCAAAAGTAAGAGGCCACGAAGTCTGGACATGTCCACTTGCTCCGGTTAGTATCTTCACAAGTAGTATTTAACTATCAATTCACAAGTAGCCAAGCCAACTTGAGAGTTCACAATTACTTGAAATACAATAACAAAAGTAAGCAGCCACGAGACTTGGACATGTCCGCTTGCTCCAGTTAGTATCATCACAAGTAGCATTCAGCTGTCAATTCACAAGTAGCCAAACCAGCTTAAGAGTTCTCAATTACTCGGAATCCAACAGCAAAAGTAAGCGCCCACTAGACTTGGACATGTCCGCTTGCTCCAGTTAGTATCATCACAAATAGCATTTAACTGTCAAGTCACAAGTAGCCAAATCAGTTTGAGAGTTCTCAATTACTTGGAATCCAACAACAAAAGTAAGCGGCCACGAGACTTGAACATGTCCGCTTGCTCCAGTTAGTATCATCACAAGTAGCATTCAGCTGTCAATTCACAAGTAGCCAAACCAGCTTGAGAGTTCTCAATTACTCGGAATCCAACAACAAAAGTAAGCGGCCACGAGACTTGGACATGTCCGCGTGCACTATCTAGTGTCATCACAAGTCGCATTTAACTGTCAAGTCACAAGTAGCCAAACCAGCTTGAGAGTTCTCAATTACTTGAAATCCAACAACAAAAGTAAGCGGCCACGAAGTCTGGACATGTCCGCGTGCACTATCTAGTGACATAACAAGGAGTATTTAACTGTTAAGTCACAAGTAGGCAAACCATCTTGATAGTGCACAATTTCTCAGAATCGAACAACAAATTAACATAGCAGAAGTGTGTTTCTCCCAGCACAAATACAACATGCTGATGTATGTCGGTGTTGCAACTGTAACATATGCATTACTTACAGAAACACACAAGCTTACGTGGGAAATTGAAAAGCTTATCGAAACTGAGTTTTTACTACGCAGTGCCGAAACAATTATTTGGAAAATTATGCTATCATGACTACACTAATGCCATGAAGGCAGCCGCCACTTTGCTTCATGGGCGGTGGGATAGTCCCCGAATACCCTAAGTTGGAGCATGCGTACTCAAACTACTTCGATTCGCCTCCGGACAGACCAGGTTACGAAGTAGTCCCAGTCACACACCACAATTACTCACTTGCCCAGAGCTCGCCACTGCGCATGCAGCAGGTGGAAGAGGTAGGATAGAGGGGAATAAGAGAACTAAATCAAATATCAAGAGGTTCAGACCAGGCCCACTTGAGCCAACATGTATTTTCTAGAGATGAAGAAGTTAAACAGGTTCATAAACACGCCACTGCGCGCTACTGTCGCCGCTGTGTCGATAATACCATCGGTGGATGCAGCATTATGTTATAATTTTTATTTGTCTCCTGCTTTGCGATCGGAAAAAAAGACATGTACCTTGAGGTTCGGCCATTATAAATGTAAAGGTACTCCAAACATGACTTCCAAAAACAAACTCCTTGTACATGAACAAAGATTTTTTACCCTGTCCTCCTAACTCCTCCTTGAGAGCAAGAGCTCTTAGGGCATAACCTAATTGACCTCAAGGAATATTTACTTCCCCAACGGAACTCCCACCGCAATTTATTTCGAGTCAATCGAACGCGATAAAGACCTCATGTTAGAAGCGTCACATCGGTCAAAGGATAAATGGGTGTGAAGAGAGAGGTGTAGCTACAACAAACTGATGGCGAAAGTGCACTTCACACAGTTACGAATCTTGCTGCAAACCTGCTTCACATGACACCACCATACATATTTTTTTATATGATTACAATTTTTCATCGTAAATTTTTTGTGATTTTTTATTGTTAACCCGTAAACTCCCAAGCTCTCATTAGCAGTTAAATTTAAATTTTGATAAAAGTTTTAATTTAAATATTTCCACCAGCATCCCCAACTATAGCGCGGAGCTCAGGAGAAGGCAAGGCTCACGAATGCGGCTGGTGGTGGGGACAAGCGGAGCGCTATGTGACCCCCACCACCACCCTGACGTTCTGCCTTGCCTTCTCCTCAGCTCCGCACAATAATATGTTGGATCCCGCAGTATACATCCTTGATATGTTTCACAGTTGATTCAACTTGGAATAATTATTCTGTGTTACAAAAGAAAAACATTTCAATAAAATATTCTGGTAAGTGAAAATATTGGAGTTACCATATCATATATAAACTTGGGCTGCATGCCAGTGCATTTCATAAAGTGTAACCTTTATTAGGTACCAATATAGCAACTAACAAGATAAAGCAAACAAGGTAGAGTACATGCGATGAAAAATGTAAATAAATGAGTTTCGATTGTAAAAGTGTTAGGATGTGCTAATCCTTCATTCAAAATAAACTGTATTATTTCACATTTGAAAAGTAGCTTTTTTGACATTTATTTTTCTTTGTAATATTATACATGTTATTAATACATATAATTTTACCTTGAATAAATGGAACCGTTTTTAAACACTGTAATACAAACCAGTTCATTTGACTATAACTTAACGGTTCTTCGCAGAATTAAATTCAGGTCAAACAAGATGTTACTAGCATAACTGATGAGGTAAATTTTCTCACTGTGGGTGCAAAATTTCCCTTGAAAGTTAAAATTGATCTGTAATCAGGGTATGTTAAATGATAATATAGATTAATATGTATGATTCACAATATATATTAAAGATAAGTCACATAGCTAAGTAATAATGTATGAGTACCAGTTTAATAAAATTGAGTAAAACATTTTCTGAAATATCTTTCTATTATAAAGATAAAAAATACCCTCCGTTTTCAAAATCTTAAAAAAGGATGAATGAGATAGGCAAATGTCAAGTCAGCTTTGTGTGTAGTACGTGTACCAAGTTTGATGAAAACAATGAATATATTTCATAAGATAAGTCATATTATGCAAAAATATAAAAATGGCTACCATTATGAAAATATGTACAGTCCATACTGTATAAGAAATCCATTATTTGATAAATCATAAAAAAGTAGGGCAATGTAAATATATCCTTCTACCACCATGTGCTTTCCAGCTGACAACCAAAACATGTCAACAGTTAAGGTAGGCAATATTAAGATTGCAATTAAATCCAATATGTGTTGTGATTTTCTTTTGATTATTTTTTTTAGATCTCGGAGAAGTAATTTATTTTCAATACTAACTGCACATTAATCTTTCTAGGGTTAGGTGGGCAATGGTAATGGAATTGTTTTACATTACAGTAATGGATAGCCTTCAATACAGTTGTTAAGTTAATATAATCATTCAAAATTTAACATTTTTATTGCATATTTTCCTATGAATGCTAAAAATTGTAACATTATGGGGCACCGTACAGACGTTAAAAACAGCATTTCTTTGTACTAACATTACCAATAACGTACCACTCGAATTCATAGGACCAAAGACACGAAAATAGACTGCTCAAGCCGAAATGATGATGTATATGATACTACCCATAAATTAAAGTGTAGAGACACGACTCAAAGCACCACAGAAAAATTAATACTAGAAATAATACTGTGCCCTAATTAGTACATCACGTGTGGCAAAGTCGCCCTAATTACCCACCAATTTTCGCACCTCACACGTGGGTAATTACATTCGGTACATCATCCTCTTAACAGCAGTTTCTTGAGAGCTCATGAAGTTGAAATGAGGTGGAAATAGAGCAGTGGCGAAACGCGAGACGAAGAAAATGAATCTTGAGAAAATACGCTGGCTAGCGGTAACTGCCAAGATCAACCACTACCTTAATCCTTAGATTAAGAGAGCTCACGTGTACAGAACAAGGAGCTGAGCACAAATAGGAGCAATGCATTTGAACATACTGCATACATATTTATTAACATAAATATGTTTTTACAATAAGTGTTCGAATTGCTGTCCCCCCCCCCCCCACTTCAACACACATCTGGCAATGGTGTATCAGGTTAGCCTGGACTCGTGCATAAATGTTTGGTATGGCACGCACACAATCAAATGCGGCTACTGCACGTGCCACGAGAGCTTTCCTGGCTAGTCACAGGCGTCTCGTAAATCAGGGAGTTGACGTGACCCCATGAATAAATCCAATGGAGTAAGATCTGGAGATTGAATTGATCAATGAATAGCCCCTCCTATGCCTATCCAGCAACCTGAAAACGTGGTGTTAAGATGGCGGCATACGGCAGCAGAAAAATACGTTTGTGCACCATCATGCTGAAACCATATGGTGTGGTGAATTGCGAGTGGTACTTCCTCTTGAGGCGGTCAGGTAGCAAATAATATAAAGTCCCAGCAAATGATTGTTGGCAATGGCAGTCCACATGTTGACACCGAAGCGAACTTCGTTGCCCATAGGGTGCATGTGGTGGGGATTGCGGTGTGCCCAAATGTAGCTCTTCCTCTCGCTACTGTTCTCAAGTTAACCATCCAATGCTGCAGTTCGCATTGTCAGAAGGCCGTTGTATTTATTGCCTACCTCTGTGGGGTTACACTGCGCCTTCGTATTTTGATTCACATTTTCTCGAAAACTGTTTACCGGTGTGAATTAACACAAGAGGTATTTTCCCTTTTATTTTGCGCGATAAGAAATGATGCACACATAATATTTTATTCCAGCTTAGTATTTTAAACTTACACAAATAGGTTGGGTAACCCTTGCATAAGTAGTGAAGGTGAACGTTACGTCAACCACAGTTTCACATATTTATTTGCTGCGATTCTTAGAGCTCTATGCCAATTTTTGTGGCTCCAGCTCTTATACTTTCTAGTAATTTTCTAAAAATTTACTTCAAAATTTTGTTTTCAACATCGTATTGCTCCCTTAATATTCACCACACAATAGTGTTGGTCAATGTTACCCCACCTTATTTTACATAAACAATTCCGTCCCGGACTTTGGCGCATGAATTCTGGTCCTCGCTGTGTATCTAAGATATGTAGTAGTGTGCTAAAAATATAAAAATAGCCAAATTTTGAAAATATGATCACAGGATGAACGAAATACATAAAAGTAAAGTTAGAATTATATATAATATGTGTGCTAAGTTTAGTGAAATTCCAAACAGCATTTCCTAAGATATGTAATTCAATACTAAAATCCATAAAAAAGGCCGTATTTTGAAAATATGAACACAGGATTTTATTTAATTTTTAAACAATATTTCCTAATTTACTATGGTCGGCAGTAAAGTTGGCGTCAGAGCTCCCTAGTTATATTCTAACAATTATAGTGGAATTAAATGCAGAAACTTTGTTATGTGAATCAAATTTCGATTGTAATATTTGGATGAAAAGCTTATGATAAATTATTCTTGTAATATTGCTTAAAATATTGTACAAGAAGGCTGCGTAGTCTTCACGACATCCTTACCCTTATAATAATCACATTACTGGGCCGGACCTCGGTTTGAACAAATTTTCCAACATGATTTGTACGTTTATTCCCTGTATAGAAGACCTCTGAGTGTGCTTATAGAATATTACAAGATCGTCATTGTAAAATACCAAAAAGACACTATGCGTGTATAATTCAGTGTAAAACTGACCTCAGTAAGACCCAATGGTTCCAGATACCATGTATACATAAATCTTCTCGAACACTACCTGGTGGCAACTCGCCGAACTTTCAACCCGCTCTAACACATTTACTCCGAGGACCAGATGAAAAATAAAAAGCAAAACTTTTTTATCGTTAGACGTGGACGTAGAAACGTATTCTGAGGCCTGTTCACTGCGAGGTCCGGAGTCCGGTCCTCGCAGTGCAAAAGGTCCTCGCAGCCCCGCTCTTAAGTGCATGCGATGGTCCTCGCATCATAGGAGAAGCTTACGCACACACACAGACATACACACACGCACAGAATAGGAGATCTCAGAAACCTACTTTTTGTTCGGAAAGTAAGCTAAAAATAACATTTCATATTGTGGCATTAATACACAGGCATTGCATACCTACAGGCATATTTGTCGTGGTTGTAAACACGTGTAGGGCACAGGACCAACATTGTCTGAGGTTCCAGTTATTGTGAGCCCCACACTCGACGACATTGCACTGAACACACAGAGATATTACAAGTTAAATAATCAACCATCATTCTTCTGCATGCTCTCGTACATGACTTGCAGGAGCATAAGCAGGTACGTCGCTAGACAACTGATCTTATCTTGATATGATATAAGTACCTTCTGTATAACTCTAAATGGAACAAATCAAGCCAAATCAGGAAAAATATTTTAACTGTAAGCAAGTGGATTATTAATATTTGTTTACAACTGGTGTACTGAATCAGGAAACTATTCGTACTTTGTATGTAGAATTATTTATAAATAGTTAGTGTCTAATATTTTGGATTCAAATGGTCTATATGGTGTCCTGTTTCACGAAAAGTTAGTGGCATCATGTCAATTTTAAAGATATTGATTAAATTCAATTGGTATTAGCACTATCACCCTATACAAAATCCACTGTACTAGAAGTCAAGAGAAAGATAATCTTATCCTGAATTTGTAATGTTATTTATTGGTATTTGGTTGTGAACTGTTAACTTGTGATTTCAGGGACCACCGAACAGTTTATGTAGGAGATGCGCGTGGTAGAGTGTTTTCATGGAGTGTGTCAGACCAACCAGGTCGCGCAGTAGCTGATCACTGGCTGAAGGATGAGGGTGCAGACTCGTGTGTGGCATGTGGAGTGCGCTTCAGTCTGTATGAACGGCGACATCATTGTCGCAACTGTGGCCAAGTTTTCTGCTCTAGGTGAGGACATTTATAAATGTTACAGCCTAGACTCGTATTGATATGAAACTATGTGTAGTATTTGTTGTCGGGCTGAAATTCCTTTCAAACATTCTAAATTAAATTGCATATGACAGCAACAGCTAATTTGAACTGAAATAATTTTCTAAGTGTCTGTATGATTGAACAGCTTTTGCCCGCTATTATTTCAGTTCCAGCAAGAAATCAATTATTTCTGGATGCTTTTGTTTCCATGTCCATTTTATTTTGACTGTCGGTCGGCCCTTTCTAACGCTTCCTCTGCCAGTGTGACTCCTCGTAACTGAACCACATGTTCAGGCAGGGAGAGGAAGCAAGCTTGTCTTTATTGTATTTTGGACGTGAGATGCCATGTCCGAGATAATCACTATTGACTGTAATTATCGGCGATAAATGTGGACGTATGAAGATAATAAGATATAAGAAGTAAAACAAGAGTTCTGATGCAAACAGATGGTTTAAGACAGATCAGGTCCACTGCCACAACTTTCTTCTTGTGGAACTCGGCTTATAAGAAGTTATAATAGCGTATATATTTTTTTCGTGCCTTCACTTTGCTAGTTATGCCGTGTGAAAAGAACCAGTTTGTAAAATGATAATATAGTAGTAGATACAGAGTACTGTAAACACTACAGTAGTTTGTACCCACGTTATTCACGTGAGTTAGTAGTAGGTCTAAGTTATGAGTTGGCCGGTGTAAACGTTATTATAATTCCCATGCGAAGTGCCAGTGTATACATAAACAGCCGCGTGAACTTAAGTCCTGTACCAGAAGCAATGAAGCTGTTGACCTGCGAACTTGTCCTAGACAAAGAACATGTCTTGCTCTTGAGCAAGGTCACAGGTGATGCCTACTGATTCTTCAATACAACACGTGTCTGAGCAACAATAACAATGCTGACTGTCTCTCTCTCTTTGTGCATACATGTATGTTTATGTGTGTGCACATGTTGACCATGTATCAGCAGTTAGAAGTAACTGCATTGTTAGCCAGTCTAGTTCCGGATGTTATGTGCACAATTCTTCATCAACGATGAATATGTTTTAAAAAGGGGAGTTAATAAAGTAAAACAGAAACAGAACTGCATACATTCATTTGTCTGACCTTTTTTTAACAAGTAGAAAAAGTAACACGTGTAAGTTGCATGGAGGGAAGCTTTTATAAACGTACTGTGGAGTGCATTCTGACGACACATTCTCCAACATAGGTCGTGGTCACACTGATTACAGAACTATTTCACTTAAACATTTTCAGTTTTATTAAGCAGTTACACGAGCTATGAACACGTTCAGATCGCAGCACAGCCAATTACTACAACCCACAAGCACGTAAGCTGCTCATCTTCATGCACAGGACATTCATGTTACTGCGCTTCTTTATTGCCAGAGATACAAACTGCCCAACTGTTGTACCCTATTCAGCACATCGCAATAGTAGTAAACACATGCATGCAAACTGCTAATTCATGCACAGGACCTTCATGTAAAGACACTTCTTTATTGCCAGTAAAATAATCCTGCCCAACTGTTGTACCCTATTCAGCTCAGCTCAATAGTAGTAGACACAAGCATGCAGGCTGATCATTCATGCACAGGACCTTCATGTAAAGACACTTCTTTATTGCCAGTAAAATAATCCTGCCCAACTGTTGCCCCTATTCAGCTCAGCTCAATAGTAGTAGACACAAGCATGAAAGCTGATCATTCATGCACAGGACCTTCATGTAAAGGCACTTCTTTATTGCCAGTAAAATAATCCTGCCTAACTGTTCTACCCTATTCAGCTCAGCTCAATAGTAGTAGACACAACCATGCAAGCTAATCATTCATGCACAGGACCTTCATGTAAAGGCACTTCTTTATTGCCAGTAAAATAATCCTGCCTAACTGTTCTACCCTATTCAGCTCAGCTCAATAGTAGTAGACACAACCATGCAAGCTAATCATTCATGCACAGGACCTTCATGTAAAGGCACTTCTTTATTGCCAGTAAAATAATCCTGCCTAACTGTTGTACCCTATTCAGCACAGCTCAATTATAGTAGACACAAGCATGTAAGTTGCTTATTTTCATGCACAGGACTTTTATGTAAAGACGGTTCTTTACTGCCAGTAAATTAAACCTGCCTAACTGTTGTAACATATTCAGCACAGCCCAATAGTAGTGGACACAAGCAGGCAACTGCTCAGCTTCATTCACAGGACCTTCATGTAATTGCGATTCTTTATTTCCAGTTTTATAATCCTACCTCACGTTTGTACCATATTCAGCACAGCTCAATTATAGTAGACCAAATAAGTAACCTGCTTATTTTCACGCACATGCCTTTATGCAAAGGCGCTTCTTTATTGCCAGTAAATTTTACTTGCCTAACTGTTGTAACATATTCAGCACATCCCAATAGTAGTAGACACAAGCATGCAAGCAGTTCATCTTCATGCGTAGGACCTTCATGTAAAGGCACTTCTTTATTGCCAGTAAAATAATTTTACCTAACTGTTGTACTCTATTCAGCACTGCCCAGTTGTAGTGCACACAAGCATGCAAGCTGTTTACCTTCATGCACAGGACCTTAATGGGAAGGATTTTTATCCATTGCCAGTTAAATAAACCTTCCTAAATGTTTTACCATATGCAGCACTAACCATTACTAGTAGACCCAAGAGAAACCAATGCTGCAACATTTATTACCAAAAAAAAAAATTAATTTAAGCCAGGCGATAAATGTTCTAAGCATTTAATTGTTTAATACATGAAATAATTAGTTTGGCCCAGCTGTCTTTCGGTGTAGTAGGAAAAGCAGATTTCAGGTAGCTAGTAGAAACCTTAGAGTCACAACAGAATGCCTACATGGAAAATATTTTTTAATGTACTTATCCTTTAAATTACTTTTACCTTTTATATAATGTTCAAATGAGCTTTAAAAAGTAAAATATGTCGTAATCATTACATACTTACAGACCTATACAGCAGATGTTGATTACCTTAGCTTTACAATGCATTTGATTGATAATGATTTCAGTTTCAAACATTTGATGCACCGTTTTTCTCCAACTCAGATGGTTTGTCCTGCCCATGGCCTTAGTCCTTATTTTTCATCACACAGTGTTGTGCCATCGTTTGTCTCCTGCACCTTGGGCTCTGCTCCAAGGTATGGGCGGGAGTGGGTAGAGATGCGCTGGACACTGGACACTGTTTCACCGGCTGATGGTCGCGTATGTTGATGATTGGGTGCGGGATGGTACGCAGTGTACACGGCCATAAAGAAAGAGGTTCAACTCTAAAGGTGGGATCGCCAGCCACCTGATGAATAGAATCCCACCTGTCAATATCTGGGCCAGTTCAGATTTTCCTGGCCGCCGCCTGCTGTCGGAGCTGTTGATGCTGCAGTGCTGCTGCCTCTTTTGCCAACTGACGCAAATGTCTTGGGATGAGCGGTCCCTCTTGCAGCGCGGCAATAATGGGGTGTCTCTTCCCTTGTGGCAAGGGTGGTAGAGTGGCTCTCAATTGAGGTCTCGCCCGTAGAGACCCATTTGGCAACATGTACTGTCGCTGGCTTTGGGATCTGGTGTGAGGCATGGTATGATCTTTAGAATATCACGAGAGATGTGGATGCCTTGGGGCCCCATGATCTTGCTACAAGGAGCACGTATCCATGACTTTACATGCCTCCCAGACGAGGATGCCCTAGGACCGGCCACTCAAGGCGACCGGGACCGGAACAGCGACCAGATCTCAAGCCCATGTGATGACACGCCCACCTCAGGTATAGATATGCTGGACACACCCACCCAAGGGGTTGACACGGTGACACATCCACCTGGGTTCCGGTGCCCTGACAGGATTCCCCGGGGCAGCAACAACTGGGAGCCATGTATCTCCTCCCTCTCTTCACCACCTCAACAATGGCCCAGATGATGGTGTCGATGACAGAAGGGGAAAAGATTCCAGGAAGTAGTCGAAAGTAACTAGGTTCTTAATGTAACAATGAAAGTCAGTTTCAGTCCAGGCAATGTCACATTTACTCGGCAGACCAGTGCCTCCCTCGCAAGTCTCCGGAACTCACTCCTGCCAGACCCAGGACGGACCTCTACCTCGTTACTCCTGCCACTAAACTCCCAAAAGGCTTTCCCTTGCAATCTAACAATGCTCCAGTGACAATCGTTGCCGCAATCCGGAGTACAAACTACAACCACCCTTCAAAAATGTCACTGGCCCCGAACCTCCTTATTCCTACTACCTCGGAAATGCTGCCAACCAATCTGGTCGTACTTCCGAGCTGATTCTGCTTGTTCATTTTGGTAGTGATGGAATCTGAAGTCGAAGACATAAAATCATAGCCATAGACATAGACCTGCTCGATTATTTTGTACTGCCCCTTCTCGCAGCACAAGGTGATAATCGACGTGCCAGCTGACTTAGCGGGACCTCCCGGATAAATAGGGGGTGTTCTAGTATGAGGATATAGGGCGTTTCAGCTGCTAGGCAATATACTAATCGTAGTAACGTGTAAATGGTGACCTTGTTTTCACTGTGTTGCTCTGTAAGAGTAGGAGGGAAATGCCGTGGTCCATGGTGCATCAAGCGCTAGGGAGAGACTGAAAGAGACTGCGATTTGGTCCCTTGCAGCCTTTTGAAGTTTGATGTGGGAAGCAGCGGTAAACCATCGTCAACACTGGAGGAAACCTGCTGCCAGCAATAAAAGTGTTGCGGACATCCTTCCCAGAAGAAGGGGCCGAGATTGTCGCTGTACTTGAAGTACTTGTGAAGCCTATTCCAACCGCCATGGAGAAGGCATATGTAGATTGTAGCAGTGCCGTAACATCTGTCTCCGGAGCTCTTGATTCAGTCGAGCAGGTATCTCATTCCTCGTTGAGCAGACAGAACCCTTCACAGATAACCAGCCGCCTTAGTGGTGTGGTAGCGATGTGAAAAAAGCTGTAGTAGTAATTCGGTTGTAGTTGCTGTAGCATGACTGGCACCTATGTTTAGTAAAATCCATCGCAGACTTCAGGTACACCCACTCTTCCTACTATAGCGACCCAGGATGACACTTCAATGACTCCCAGTATTTGGCCCGCGGACCGGTATTGGGTATTTCCAGCCACCCCAGCGAGCTGGGATCACTTATCCGCCACACAGGGATGCGTCATGTCGCAGATGGTCACTGCACCTGAAACTCCTTATGTACACACCCCAACAGTAAGCCACACTGCTGCAACCTGCCAGTGGACTCGCCACACTTCGCCCCATTGGCACCTTGGGATCTCTCCAGCCAAGTCACTTTGCGCGCGTACCGACGATATGTGCATAGTCCGGATTCCAGCACGACTTAGACATGCTCCGACTTATTTTATTATTTGGCGAGCCCCTCATCCCGCTACACCAGTGTGTACCCCATCTCAGTCTATGGGTACTCCGGCATGCATTAGTAGCTAATTAATACGCGAGGAGGGATTAGAGTATGTCTCAAGGCAAAACCTTATATGCTTTAGGTAACATGCAAGGTGATAAGAGGTCGTGGTCCTCGTGGGCTGGGCAGGGTTTGTCTGGAGGCATGGCTGCCTTTGTGGCCATTCACTCACCCCGAAGAGAGCAAGAGTCAAATATAAGGGACCAGAAAAACCAATACAAATAGAGAAGGGTACTGGAGAATGCTGTGCGATAGAGCGCGCAGGGTATAAATCACAATAGTTAGTGCCATAATTTTTTTTTGTAGCCCATCCATGCTATACATAGTGACCTCCAACCGGATTATTGAGATCCCCGGATAGGTGGGATTAATTTAATTGGAAGACTTTTGCGTGCCAGTCTAACTAGCCTATATTCTTTTCATAATATAGTTAAAGTATACCGAGGCTCTGGTAATTTTCTCGAAAGAAAACCGGCCAATATGACCGTCTGTGCGCTGGGAGTCAGACCACAGGAGCTTCAATTACTCTCCTGAGGACTCGTGATATAAAGTTGGGGAAGCAGCAGTAAACCAGCGCCGCACGGCCGCCTGTACTAAGAATGAACTACGCCCGTCTGAACCAAGGGGACAGGTAGGGAGGGATTTGTCAGTTGGTAGAAGGACATTCCAATGGGATATATTCTCATGTGCTTGTGTTTGCCTGAGTGACTTGGAGACAGCAGGCTCGTCGGATGTATTGTCTCCCGGGAATTGGAGATTATGTAGCAAACGTTAGTATATTTAGGCGCTAATAGGGTTCTGACCGCAAATATTTAACACTGTAAGCATGAAACACACACTCCTGGATGACTTTTATTTGTTTGAGGAGGGGGAGGGGTGATGTCACTTCGAATAGCTCTTGCTGACAGATGTGTCTCGGGGGTGGTCTGGTAGCAACTAACATTGTTGTGTTTACTGGAGCACTGTTAGTGGTGCTATGGGTGGTGTCCACAAGTGATGGGTTTTATTTGTTACAAGTTGGAAAGCTTATTAAAATATAATATCTAAATCGAAATTGATGTGCTGTGGCTGGCACCTATTGTTACCCTAGAATAAGTGATGTGTTAGGAATATTATTGTCATTCTAGTAGTGGTGCTTTGGTTGGCATCTGTAAACCTAATTTATACTAACAAGGGCACTATGGGTGGCATCAGATGTATTAGGTGTGCTGTCGTGCACATTTATACTATGCTATGGTCTTAAACTATTGCTGAGTTTATATATAATGTTGCAAGACCTCTTTTGCAATACCAAAAACATCGCTGCCTGGAAGGCTGTAACCTAATCATACTTTAAACAGAAATAGAAAAGGGGGGTTCGTACATAAAGCACTCGCTAACCTACTCAATCAATTAATCAAGACGAAACAAACTGAAGCCTCTCTGAGAGTTACCTAATGGGTGTAGTTGGGGTGTGTCTCCTATTATGGTCCTGAGACCTAGCATCAAAGGTTAATTTATTCAGTGGCACAAATGAAAAACAAAATGAAAAGAAGGAAGTTAATTTTCACTCAAGACTCTCAGGTTTATTTTGTTAAACAGACAATACAAGTGGTTAAGTGTAAGAAAAGGCTAAATGCATTAACTTCGCCATTTAAATAAAGACATTAAATAAATAAATAAATAAATACCATTATGAAGGTTTACTTGGGTTTACCAAAGTTGTATCATCATAAATATTTGTTTACAAATGTAACAGGCAAAGTTGTATTTAGAATACAAAAGCAAGCTTCAAATTTCTCAAGATAAAGAGATAAGAAAATAAATTCATTACTAAATAAAATTCAGGCTATGTCTCGAAAACGAAACGTGATCTACTTGGCCATAGCCAACACTCATCTAGGTTAAACTCACCCACGAGCATGCTGAGTAGTGACCACTACCACTGCCAGCTAGAGACTGATTATTCTATTATTGAATCATTGCTATTTAAAACCTATTATGTACAGAAGGAGAGAGTTAAAAAACCACAAATAGAAATGTATCTGACTCTCGTATGGTAGTTACATCCTGGCACATGGGATCACCATCCTCCGCGGCCGTCGACGTGCGATGCACACCTCAGGATCTCTCAACAATGACTCACATCAAAACCAAGTTATATCTTCTTCATAAACAGCCCGCTCGATCACGCGGATAGAAAAATACTTCGGGGAAAGTACTTCACGACATTGTAAACAGTCACGCGAACAAGATCAGCGCATACCACATTAACAAGACACTCGCATCACCTCAGGCAGGCTAACTTGACAATGTAGTTAAAAGGCTACCAACTTCCCAGGTTGTGGTCCACCGCGAGTGCACAGACGAAGCTATCTCAACATTACGGCCAGTATTCCTAAACACAAGGTACTACATATGCGCTACCATCTTAGGTTGCAGAAAAGCAAGGGTCGTGACCTAATGCGCGCCAGTATTCCTAAA
>PNEQ01060182.1:13895-37561 GCA_003012365.1 Medauroidea extradentata | reverse complement strand
GACAGTTCAAGGTCATGTGATGCAGGAAGAGATGCTGGGACAGGTTCTGACAGGTGCAGCAGAGATGATGGCGAAGAGGGGAAAGGAGGGGGGAAGTGAGCTGGACAGGTTCTGACAGGTGCAGCAGCTCTGCTGTGAAGAAGGAGAAAGGAGGGGAAGTGCAATGACCGTTCAAGGTCATGTGATGCAGGAAGAGAAGTTGGGACAAGTTCTGACAGGTGCAGCAGTAATGGTGTCGAAGAGGGGAAAGGAGGGGAGAGGGGAAGGTACTGTAGATAACTGCATGGTTATACAAAACTATAGTCAGTTCCCTGCTGGATGCCGAAGAGGTCGGATGCTGTTCATCATGTCTGGGAGATGTGCAAGTACGTGTCATAATTAATTACTGAATTTATCGGTCAAATCGATCGGTATAGATTCGAGAATGTAGGATAATTGATCGGTTGAATCGAAAATTATTAATTGATTGAATTGATCGGTTAAATCGATCGGGTATTGTTAAATAATAAATAATTTTGAATGAATTTACATTTTTAGTTATTAAAATTATTAGGGGTTATGTTGAGCGGGTATGGGGCGCAAGAAATTAAATAATAAATAATATAGATAGATTTTACATTTTTAGTTATTAAAAATATTAGGGGCTATGTATACATGTATACTGCATATCATGTGAACCTTACGAATGTCGAGCCGAAGGTTGCCGAGCATGGCCGAAGATTGCCGAAGGTTAACGAGCTTGGCCGAGCATACCCGATGAATTTTTTAACTAAATAATTGTTATATAAAATTATATTATGTAAAGCATTTTTATTAAATAGTATTTTTATTACAAAGACTTTACTAAAAAGAATTTTATTAAAAAGTTTTTCTATAAAAATTTTTATTAAATATGTGTGGGGTTATAATGGAATGCAAAATCAAAAAATTTTTGGAAGACTCGGAAGAAACCTCTAAGATGGTGCTGGAAAACAAGATGGCAGAATTTTTAAACTTTTTTTTATTTTTAAATTTTTTTGGAATTTTTAAATTTTTTTCTAATTTTTCGAAATTGACGTCATTCAAGATGGTGGCCAGAAACAAGATGGCGGGTGGAAACAAGATGGCGGCCGGAAACAAGATGGCGTCGGGGTGTTGGGTTACAGTGGGTCAAAGGTCAAGGTCAAGGTCATGGGGTCAATGGTCAAGGTCAACCTCACAACCTCAGCCCCCAGCCCCTGTGCCCGGATCGGCTATTTCCTTCTACTAACAACATGTAATGAAAACAAATAATATACTTGTGCAGATACATAGTATGTAGCAATTTTAGAGCAACTGCACGAAGTTGGCTCCATTAATAGCAATACACATTTCAAGGCGATGCATCGAACCTCTCTGAATGTTCAGCAGCATTTCCTGGGTGACTGCAACAACACCTGCTTGTATGCGGCCTATTAATTGAAACATGTCTTCAGATTGGTTGTTTTCATGCGCTACGGACTTCATACGGCCCCATAGAAAAAAGTCGAGAGGATTAAAATCCGAGGACCTTGCTGGATATCTTACCGGTCCATCACGGCCAATCCAACTGGCAGGCCACATGCCGTTCAAATACAAGTTCACAGCCCGCCCTTTATGTGCCGATTTTCCGTCGTGATGAAACTACATCCGTTTACGTAATTGAAGTGGAACCTCTTCCATGAGTTCTGGAAGTACATCACGCAGGAACGTTAGGTACGTGTGAGCATTTAGTCTGTCAGGTAGTAAATACGGTCCTATGATGCGATTTTCTAAAATACCAGCCCATTCGTTTACTGACCAGCGCTGTTACGATAGCAATGAGGATTCGCAAGAGCCCAGTAATGGGCATCGAGGATATTTAACACGCCTTCATTTGTGAATGTGGCCTCGTCACTCCACAGTACTGATGAAATAAAATGTGGGTTCAGTTGATGTTGCTGCGAAAACAACGTGCAATAGTCAAATGTCAGTTGGTGATCCTCTGGTCTTAACTGTTGCACCCTTGTGAAGTGGAAAGGATGTAGATCTTCTCCTGTAGAATGTTACTCACAGTTGAACAAGACAGTCCTGTTCGTCGCGCAATGCTACGGATCAACATACACTTCCTGCATAACACGTTGAACGTTCGCCGGCGTCCTGACAAAGCGATTTCGCCCAGTAGCTTACCTGTGGGGAGTCAACATTCCTGTTTCTCTGAGACAACGGTCACGGCGTACAAATACGTTGGGGTAAGGATGTCGCCGATGTGAATAGCGTTCGTTATACACACGTGCAGCCATGTAGGCCACACATCAACACTCACCAAATATCGGATGCATATCTGCATACTCATCCCAAGTGTACTCCATAGTACGTGACAAATTGCATTCTGTGTACTACAACACAGCTAACACGTGTAACATGCTTTCGATGCGAAGTGCCAGGAACTCTACGAGAATGCCAAATTCTTCCCTTTTTACGTATGTAAAATGGGGCAGTGGCAGTCGAACTGCTATAGCGTTCGCCTCTCACAAAGGCTGTTCAGGTGTGATTGCGGTT
Source organism: Medauroidea extradentata (assembly GCA_003012365.1). Taxonomy (NCBI): domain Eukaryota; kingdom Metazoa; phylum Arthropoda; class Insecta; order Phasmatodea; family Phasmatidae; genus Medauroidea; species Medauroidea extradentata. Next base: position 35,023 of record PNEQ01060182.1, on the reverse strand, counting down.
GGGGTTACTCTGATTTTTGCATGAGAGTATCGTGCGTGGAAGATGTCATTGAACCCTGTGTGTCTACCTGATGACGGGAACAGATTCCAGTTCCCGAAATGTCGTAACACTGTCTGTCTGGAAAACTACTGTGTCTTGTTTCGTCTCTTCGTTGTGTCGTTTGTCTTGTCTGTATATGTCTGTTATCTGTTGCGTTTTGTCTCGTCTATTTGTTGTGTCTTTTTGTTATTTTTATGTTCGTGTCTGATATTTGCTGTGTTCTTTGTTTCATCTCATCTTTGTGTCGCATGTTACTTGGTTTTTTATTTTATTTATTATTATTTTCATTTATTATCTGTTTGTTCCTTGTTTCTATTTGACCCGATTACATTTTGGAATTTCTTGTTGTGTGTGTATCTTGCTGACTAAAGCATACTCTGCTTATATTATGGTTTTCTTTTATTTATTTAGTTTTCTTTGACAGTCATTCAATTTGCAATGGATTACGTCCAAGAAACTGAATCCAGTCATCGTGTTTGGGATGTAAACCACATGAACAAGTATAACTGTTAATCCAGGAGAAAAATACAATTTGGCTGAAAATATAAGAGAGTTTTGTTTATTTTGCCATGAACGGCTTGTAAGGCCCTATATACACGATTCCCAAAACCGTAACAAATTTCAATACCATTTTCTGTTTTAGTAACCCTTTTGGTATGAAATTGGCCACATTTTGGGCATCGTGTATTTGGAGCCTAAACGAACAACACAACGCACACAGAAGCATATAGCGACTGTAACGAAGTATAGCAGCGTGGGAATTGTGCGTGTGTTCACCCGGCTGTGGAGGGCACAGGAGGACTAACAGAACAGTCCGCTATTGGCACCAGGGAGCTAAGCTCTCCCATCCCACCGTGAGAGGTGGCGCAATGATAACACGTTAGACTTGCATTCGGGAGGATCCGGCTTCAATCCCCGGCTCCCGCCATCTGATTCTGGTTTTCCATTGTCACCCGAAATTGCTTGAGACGTAAGCTGAGATGGTTTCTTAACGATAGCCATAGCTGACACCTCTCCCGGTTAACGTCATTGTATCAAGTTGTGTGTAACCATCTCTATTGACCTCGCTGTAAATGAGATGTAAAGCCCACTTATCTTACCTTACCTCTCCATTCCTTCCAATCTCCCCGCCATTCTTCGAAACAAGAATATAAAATGCAAGAAAAGGACATGCACGTTTTGTTTAGAAAGGTGTGATGCTGTTTCCATCATCCCTCATCGAAGTGCTGAGCTAACTCTGGTGTTTGACAGCTTCAGTGCCAGTCCTTGCCAACAGGAGCGCCACTTGTACAAATCAACCCGTTTGAACTGAAGAGAACCTCAACCTACAAGAGCGGAGCAATAGTAATATGTACATTTGTTATATTTACTAATTTTTGAAAAATGCATGTCATAATTTAAGAAAATTTTGATTGTCAGCCAGACTGGACCAAATTATGTTTATGCAATGCTCAAATATAAATACTATTACTGGTGCGTTGATACAATTCGCACAGAATACAATTTTATTGACATTTAATTTAATAGGTTTACATTATAACATACGACATGTTATGAGCAACATGAAGGTTCTCTCATAAACGCTTAGTATTTGTAAAATTTGTAAAATACAGTCCATATCACTTACATAAATATGTAATAATTGTGTGGGGCACAGAAGTTTGTTGACAACAGTTACTTAAATGCTACTTTTTTTTCGGAAACATTGTTAAAATTATAGCATTAAGAGAGGAGATGTTTACTGAAGGGTTTTAGAAGTAAGTTATTTATTTTACATAAATTCTTAAATATAACATATTACACAAACGAAAGACGTTCAGTAAAAACTCCTAAGGAATCAAGTGAAGTAACGGTGTTGTTAGCGCAAAATCGCTAATGCAATTCGTTGCTGCGCGCGTCATTGACAAATAAACCACATTAGAGCAGCAAAGGCTGAGGTATTGGTGGCAGCTAAGACGAGAGAGTAGCAAGCTAGAGGGCCTCGCCTTGTTTGGCAGAAGAAGGGGTGGGGAGAATCCTAATGGAGTTCTCTTGCCTCTGATTGGAACGTGTCAGAGTCGAACGGCGCGGGCTTTAACTGACGCTTTCCAAGAAGCTGGGCAGCGAGTGTGGAAGAAGTCGTGTGTTGTTGTGAAGACACAAGCCTTACTCTAATACAACACACACATAAATGCTACGTTTCATTTACAAATTCGTCACATGACAGTTTTATATTTTGTATACAACCAACTATATCATAATACAAATTGTCAATAAAACAATAGGAGTGCAGTTGGTTTAGTCTGTAGCCAATAATTAAAATTAATAGGCTCTTTCGACTAAGGTTTAAGGCATGTAAATCCAAAGAAGAGTAAAATAATATTAAAATGAGATTTCACCTTAGTGGATAAATAATAATGATTACTTATGAAAACATTAATAACTGTAAGTTTCGTATGGAAAATGACTGATAGAAAAACTTTACCAATTTAATTTTAATTATTTTTATTTTTTATTAAATCTGGACTGTTACATTGTGAAGTTTTTCATATCTTGAAAGTTATCAAGCATATATTTTCTATACATTATTTCAGTAGTATAATTCATAAGGAAATTTGATGTAAAATTCCTAATACATAAGAGTTTCTTCTATAAACTCGATCAACTAGTAACAAATTAATTTTACTTTGACATAGGTATCTTGCAAATGTACTCTGTTGTTGAAATACTGGTATGCGATCACTTGGAGTGCCACTTGTACGAATTTGTTTTGCACGTTATATGCTCAGAAATAAGGTAGCAATAAGGTCCACTCAAACACGCGTATTTAGTGCTGTGTCGCCAGTATGCACCAAGTATTAATTAGCACGCAGGCTTATTGCCAATACATGATTATTATTGTGGGACTTTAGCTGGCATTTAATTTTATAAACGCTTAATGTATCAAATTTCAAAGTTTAGGATATTCTGTTAGTATAACTTGTGGCTCGAGCGTCTGAAAAGTTCGGCTTGGATAGCATTGGATAGCTTCGATAAAGTGTTTCTAGTGTTTGTTGTGTTTTGACATTAAAATTCTGTAGTCGTTGGCAGTGCTTTTGACTATCGTATATTGACACAATGTGCGCGTGTTAAAATGTTTCATTAATTCATATATTCCAACGCACTCTAATGCATTTTATGGGCGTGGTTTATGACGTATTTAATGCGGTTCTAGTAGGCTACTTTTCAAAATCGTCCCAGTCGCAATATCGTTATTAATTGTTTGAGATGGCTCATAGATATCTCACTAACACTTCAGACGTACGACAGAATGCGCCGATTCGGTTTGTAAAGAGCCACACTCCGATTTTTATAACGTCACCAACGGGCATTGAAAGCGCAGCGTCACGCAGTGCTACTGTTAACTCGTATAGCGTAACTCGACACCTTGCCATGGCAGCTCGTCGCGTCGTAGAACTAGATGTACACTTTGTAACGGCCAACATACGCGACAACTAACTAATAGTTCGCAATGCTGTAGGCTAAAGTTGGTATTATTCAAGAGGAGTTATGATACTTTCTGTTAGAATATATTAGATTGTTAAAGTTGGTTTCTCTTACTAACATACCTAAAATATCACTAATTTTTGTGTATAATCCCTTACTTTTATGGTTTTTTAAAATACGAACAAAACTTTCGCGTGTCCTTATAAATTCAGCTAGGACTCATGACATTTAATTTCAGTGTAAATTATTTTATTTTGGAAAGTGTCTTGAATATACTGGGGTACATTCTTGCATAATCATTCAAATGCCAATATTTACATGCTGTTACGCGAATACTATGATCGCTACATTTTTTCCATTACGGAAAAATGTCGCCACTAGCAATGCCTTCAAAATTAACATTATTAGTTTCAAATTTATAAATCATGGATTCGATATTTGAACAGCCTTAATATCGCGTACACAGAAAGGTCATGAAAATCATTAGCGCCAGCAAAAAAGCAAAGTCGAAGGAATCATCGACGGCGTGAAGTTGCAAGTGGAGGGGTTTCGACAAACCACGGAAACTAAACAAGAAAGGTCGTACAATATAAATAAGAAATAAAAAACCACAAATCCTCCCGAACCCGAGCAATTTTTTTAATAAATATATCAACTTATTCATTAAGAATACATGCATGATGTTACTTTTCATGGTCAGTGTACTGTGTTTGAGGATTCGCTGTTTAAGTAACGTAACAGTAATTCGAATTATATATGTGCGAAGTATTACTATCATTAATGTTCTAGTATTTATTTATATCCATGACAATATTTCATGAATTAATACGCGTCCGTAAATTTTGCATGCGCTGCTCAACCACATTTCCGAAATACTTAACAGTCGTGTTGCCACCAAAGCTGTCTTATAATTTGATTAACGAAAACTAATTTTTTTCATAATTGTATTTTACAAATTTTCAAAACATCTCTATCGCATTTTGACAGATAAGTGACACCAATAGTGCTCATTTTCATACTCGTCTAAATAACATTTCTAGTAGCAGCTGTTAAAAAAATTCTAAAATGAAACTTTATAACCGCACACTAATGGCGTAGAAAGTTTTAAGGAACGCCTAGCGGATAAAATTGACAAGATCAAACATTATGTCATAAAATTCGTTGCTACATACGAGATAAATGACAATTTCATTTTTGGCTACATTGTCAACCGTAACAGAAGATATTTTTTGAACTTTAATGCTAATAATAACAATAGTTCGCATTTGCCGGCCATATTTTCACATTTCACAATGTAAATGAACTCGTTCTTTGAAATTTTTTTCACAGCTGTCAGTTATGATATATTTACATGTCTAATTAGTATATTAATAACACGAGAAACGAATTACACTACTTTCATAGGTCATTTGTCAGTTACAGAATTAAGAGCATTTATTCTGAGTTTTAATTAGCTCTCTTGTTGTTCACGGCTACACGTTCTATGTTATTGTTTGGCATAGTAAACCTACACAGAAACCAGATAATAGGAAATAAGGGTGCAAGAAAAAACATTTGCTTAAAATAACTCAGTCTCAAAACGAAATTAAAATACGTTAATAGATGTTATTGTTTTTAAAATGTCATTTAAAGCTCAAATATTTAAGAGTCATAACTTCAGTTTAACATTTTAACTATGGATGTGTTTTTTAAGACATTTGAAAATTTTTTTTATTTAGGGTAGTTGTAGAATAAATAACATTTTTGCAATTGCAGTACGTGGCCAAAAGTTGTTATTAGGTTTCATTCCGTACGTTTTAGCCATATAAATCAGATTTTACATTAGTGCATTATACACGAGTGTTGACTTTTGCATAGCTTTTTCTACTTCCATCCGACAGACGAGAATCATACATAATTAGAAAAACAAACTATGCCTTGAATCAAATACGAAATATCGTTCGATAAAACAGGAAAACTTCGGATAATTTTAAATATAGATTATTTTACCGAATGATTTTAAGTGTTAAGAAATTCAATTTTGCTAAAATGTGCCTTTAATTTAAAAGTACCTATGGTGTAATTTACATTCCTCAGAATAATAACACAGCGATAAACCTGTGGTAAGCGTTTTGCGACGCACAGTTAGAATGAACTTGATTTTGATCATGTGGCACACAAACCGCAGAACACAACTATGGCACCTATACATTCCCGCAAAACTTGGCAAAACCAATATGGCTGAGAATACGTACAAGTTCTGAAGACAACACAGTGAATGTGATTCTCGAATGTTGCAGTAAACTGTGTACACTAGAGAAACTAAGAACCATTGATGTGTAAATATTAAATTTTATAATTTACACTGTGACAAATGCATAGTGTGAAAACTAACACGAATTTTACATATATGATAATATTTTATAGGTGTTACGCTCAACCAACACAAATACTTGAATACGTTTGATTTGTAAGCACAAAATTTCGAGCGAGAATAATTATATATTTTTTTAAAAGCAGTAATTATTTTATGCTGCACATAGTAGATCACTGAAATGGCCGTTATCTGCTTAATGAATTGTACTGTTACTAGAGTTGCGCATGGGAACGCTGTTATTAAACAATGCAGTTACGTAGTTACTCATACAGCTTTGCAGTTTTAGTTTACGTGTGATATAATTAAAAAAAATAGTCTGAGCTATAGGTACCAGTATATAGGTGATTATGGGTTACGTATGAATTTACATTGACATGAGAAGAAACATGATTGTAAAAAAGTTTTGTAATGCCACGCCGTTTTATAAGAGTGTTAAGAAAGTAGGTATGGTAACGTTTTTTCATACATCTTTGGTAGCATTACTACAGAATTTAAGGAAACCACCAAATATTAACTGATGTTACCAGGCTTGTATGGTTACAATGCTTAACTGTTGCTCCTTTTACAAGCTGTATGATATGTATCATACTGCGTATGTGTTAAAAACATCAATTGCTTTTTAAGAACTACTTTACAGTGTCAAATCACATTAGCTATAAAAGCGTTGTCACATGCATAATGGGTTGAATGGCACAATGTTTTTACTGCATTGATTATCGCAAGTAGCCACTTTATTTGATCCTCAAGGAAGTGAAAGTGAAACTATCGCTCACAAATCTCACATGCATTTTAACATAAATGTACATATTGTTCATACAATGGATGTACACATACAAAATATTTAAAAAGTATCTGATCAATAAGAAACAGAACCAGTCCTTATGAAATATAGTTGTACTTTACTGATTCGTTGCTCACATTGAAAGTAACCAACGAGAAAACTTCCGTTGACTCAGGTATACATAGAACTACAGTACGTTAAATATACTATCTTGAAAACTGGATACTCTGCAACCAGCAATACGTGAAAATACTACATTAGGTTCCTATTTTAACTTCGTGGGACATAATTTCACGATTTCAATAACTTAAGTTTTGACACCCTATCAGTTAACCTTGAAAAGGGATTTTGTGTACTTAATCATCTTAATGTAATTTAATATGATTTTGAAACGTAATTTTATTTGGTTAATTTCAATAACATTTCTAAGAGTCCTGATATGTTACTATAAACTACAAGTCCGAACATATTTTGCAAGGGATAGTTAAGTTTTGTAAATGACGGTTATAAGTTTAATATGATTACAATAGTTACATCTTGATTATTTTTTTTCCATCGCAAGTGACTTTATTTAACTAAAAATAGTAAATTACTCGTATTATTAAAACTCACACACTAAATATCATGAAAAGCATGTAAATCCTAGATATTAAAAAATATATAAAACAAATTTTGTTGATACAATACATTCAATATTATCCTTAAAATGACTGACATTCGAAAATAATCGTATATTTTATCTAGAATGTGCTTATATTTCTGGAATGTAGCATATATTTTAAAAATATGAGCAGTGACTACGTGCTGGGATGGGGGAACGAATCCTATATGAATTTGCGTAAGCAGCATTTGCCGAGAAAAAATATCTCCTTTATGTAAAACTTTAAAACAGATCACAACAATATGTTGGACGTCATTAGAAATTAAACCAATTTGATCCATACACTCAGGACATAAAAATTTTGTGGCAAGAATCGTCTGGCCAGGATTCAAACATGTGTCACTATGAATGCAAGTTCACGATTTCACTTGTCACCACTTTGCTCAGTTTATTGGTATTCTCTAACAAATCGATTGGCAGATTAATAATAATCGTTATTGGCAATTTAGCCCTTTCTCACATCACAGGCGACAGAAGTATAATCGTATTCGATTACAGTTTCGTCATATTGTTCCAGTTTGAAGAGAAACGAAGAATAAAGTTGTGACCTTCAGATTTTATGGATGATTTATGAGTTGTAAACATGAGTGGAATAATTTGTGTGAGGCCCTGGCGCTCGATAGGGGTCCCGAATGTCAAAATGACTTACGGGCCTTATCAACTAGAAATTAAGAGTCGGCGAAGGTGAAATGATGCGAAGGACAACACAGTAACTATGTCCGAGCCAGAATTCAAACCCAGGACCTCTCACACCATAAACTAGCGCCTAACAAACTATACTATGGATGTCGGCTAATAGGGCCTAGATATGAGCTTGATATATACATAGTAGGTCTCGTATGGATCTAAAAAATAAAAAAATATATATAATATTTTTTATATTAGTAATGCATGTCAATTGTAAAGACTCGTAACTGAAAGTGGTCAGTGTTAATATTCAAGTTTTACTGTGCTCTACTCGATAAGGTGCCTGCGATTTACTTCATGAAATAGCGAGTACAATAATATTTGAGATTTCGTTCCAAAAACAAAATATATGTGGCAGATTCTTTACATTCAGTACTAACGTTTCAAAGAAAGACAAGGGGTTATATGAATAAAAGTTAAATTAAACTCTGGAGCGTATACTTTTGAGTTTGAGCATTTTTTTGAAGCATATACTCTCTTTGGTATGAATAAAAATGTAAGAGTGTGGACTCAAACATCCCCTCATTTTGGAGTATATACGCTATGAGAATACTAGAGTTGTTGATGTGTAGTTTGTAAAAATAACCTTACAATGGCGGATGTCATCTTTTGATGGTGAAAAAGTGGAATGTGGGTAAATAAGTGATCCTAGCTTCGTAAAAATAATTTGTGAGTATTCAGCTGTTATTGTAAAATCACAAAACTCCAAAAGGTATGAAAAAAATAACAATATTCCGCATTCAAAACTAGGAAACTGTTGTTTTTAAATTGGACTACCGTAGTGTAATATTTGATCACAGCATATGCACCATAGTGCATGCATATAAAGTATGTCATATCTCGTATATAGTAACGACGGGAATATTTTTAGCATGCGGCTTTACTGAAGCGCTGTATATATGAGGCTATACTCTACAACACATGAACTAAATGATACTACAACTGTAGCAAAAATACCACAACACCAAGACTCATCTGACTTCTTTTCATGTGTTTCATCGAAATGTCTCTAGAAAAACTCGGCTTAAGATTACACTGTACCCGTGATGTAGGCCTACAAATTCTTAGTTCTTAAGTCGCTATATTTGTTTTTAGAACTAATTTAATGTATGCATTTCTTAACATGATTGCGCTAAACTTGCATTACTTGTTAAATCCGAATTCGGCATAACAATCTCAAAGAACACATACGTTAAATGTGTTCCTCAAGCTAACACTTTTATTTATGCTTTAAATCAAATCTTACGGCTAGGAAACAAAGAATTCGTATCTCGGAGTAACGGATTCTTAACAGTAACTTGTTATTTGCGTGGCACAGTTTTATTTTGTAGCGAACTTGTCAGTACCACTGCATCCGCTTTCAGTTCATTTCTAGAGTTGCACATTTATTGGTTTAGTAGGGGGTGGGGTGGTACTTCCTTAGAGTTTTGAACTTAACTTTGCTTAGAGTAACGACTTCCCTACATGTGGAATCTTAGAAGGATTTATGCCTGCCTCAGTTTATAAAATAGGTTTCGCTGGAACTGGTTTAGTTGTACAACTTAATCTCATTCTCATCCAAAAGTTGTGGTCACAAAATTTCAAAGAAAAACTTAACGATAATGGAAATCCTGTTGGGTGATATTTGAAGAAAACAATCGGCATAAAATGGACCACTGGCTCAATTTAGGCAAACACTGTAAATTTGAGCAAATAGGTCATTTTTTAACAGTACTACTATTCATGTAACCTTCCGAATCATAAAGTATACTGAAAATATATGCGAAGTAACTCACCATGCATACTGTATCCTGTGTTATAGTTTATTACACAAACACACATAAAATAACAACTAAGTATAAAATTGAGCATGCATGGACCACTGCAAGAAAAATTACGAGGATCGTTTATATTCCGTCTGGTACTTTCTTACAGTATGTTTAGGCTTTGGCTAATTTATGGTAGACACTTGCACTTGCCTCTGCTTAAATCAGTCTCCTAATTTAGCCGGTGGTCAAATTGTGACGTTCATATGCTATAAGTTAAAATTTACTCAATTTCGAGACCTATAATAAGTGACGCATGACTAGCTTTAACTACACTTGACTTAGTAGCAGAAAATGGCATGTTGGGACGTTCTTGAAGTCGACGATTTAGGCCTGCCTTGTGCGAACGAAGCGTTGTTTTAGACCAACACAAACTACTCTGTCATCGTTTACGGAAACGTAAGTATATTCTACTCAGTAGCATCGGTCACCTGATCAGATCTACCCAGTTGTTAGACATTTAACGGTTTTTTTTGACAGCATATGAATTTCAATTGCCGGTTGATCAGTGTTTGAAGACTAAGTTAAAACCGTGCAGAAAATTCTTCTGTTCGAGCACATTATACGTATATGGCATTACAATTGCGTACTGCTGATGTATGTTCTATCCAGTAAGGATTTCGTAAGCGCTTAGTATGGTATTCGTGCTGTTTATTGAACACATTTGAATGAAAACGGTTGCGTTTGTTGCATTCGGGTGTAAAGAGCGATCAGGTATACAAAATTAGTACTCAACTTTTAAATTTCATTGGTTCAAGGGCCATGTTTAATATTTGCTTAGTGTCAATTATATGGTTAAATAACAATAATTGCTTATAAATATCACCCAAGATAACTAATATAACAATACAGTCACATTTATAATTTATTTGCGCGTGTGTACGTCACGGTATGAGCTGTTTGGTAATAACAATAAAACTAAGACATTTTTACAAAAATATTAAATAAATTGGGGAAACTAACTTAAATATAACACTGTTAGCTTAACATAGGTTTCCACGCACAAACAGTAAGCAATGTCGGTACCCACATTGTGTTTCCAAACGCAATAATGTTGGTAAGTACTCATTGTACTGCAAAAATTTGTTCTATCAACGCAGACTATGGTAAACACGACATATTTTGTCACTGAAAATATAATTTATTCTTTATTGATCTTTAAATTTAGTGTAAAATTCACTGCTTATTGTGACATAACAAAATACACACGTTACAGATAAAATATTTAAATGTCTATGGTCAAAGATTCATAAAAAAATATTGTAAATATTTAATTTATTCATGGTCACAGACATCTCGTGCTAGTCAAAGTTCACTTACCTAATGTTTATTTCTATATGTAACTTCTTAGAGCATAGATAACAACTACAGAGCTGATTGCCTATCCCTCTACATGATGTGATGTGATTCCTAGATCTAATCAGCTGTTGATGGGCACCGAGCGAAACACGTTTCATAATTATTACTACATAGCGGTGAGCATATTGTATTTAAATATCACTCACATTTATAGAAGCATATGTAGAATTATTCGCTGTCGCATATTACCAGCATCTATCTATTCTCGTTCATTTTTGTGTAAAATAATAGTTTGTTTATATGTTATGTTTACATTGTCTTGGTATTTTCGTTTTCCAGTATTTTAAAGAATGAATAAAAACAAATATGTTGTGTATTGATTGTAAAAGATTTAACAATCAATAAATCTCATTTCTCAAGGTCTTTACAAAGGGATATCGCTAATTATTTTGTAGCGGTTTTCGTATATTTTGCCTATCGCTAGATGTAGGTTTCACAACAAAGGCACCAAGCTATCTCTAGTTATCCATGCTCTAAGTGTAACTTCTTTGTGTTTTTCTCACTGTTCGATGGAACTTACACATTTTTAGGTTTAAGTGATTTTACTGAGGACAGCAATCTGATCCGATCCTGGGAATCGATAGGTAGTGGTTGACAAGGAGAAGTTTGTTGCCAGAGCTGAGGCTTTTTGTTCATAGAACAACAACAGATGGACTGACATTTTTGCAACAAGGGAAAGCGTTTTTTTCAACATCGAGAGGAGAAGGACATGCCTGCTGCCAACTTTTGGTTCAAGGACCGAGAATCCAGTCTTCATCCATAATCCCAGAGAAGGAAGGAAGGACGAGACTAGCGATGCGGCCAGTGTTCCTTCCAATCATTAACTATTAATTTCTGATCGTTTGTTGAGCTGCAGAAAACTTCGGTAAGGCTGATTTTATCCTGATACGAACTACGCAGGGAATTCGTCGACGAGGTTCTTGGTTAAAATTCAACTGTACATTAAAAGCTTACACATTCAACCTATAAGCAGTGCATAAATTACTCCACAATGAAACCCGCTCTTTGGCAGCTGGCCGGGACCCACGTTGAATAGCTGCGAGAAACTAAATGTACTAATTTGAAACCCAGTGAACTAGTTTGTGGAGCCTTCGAACATCATCCTGCCTAGCTCGAGGCCCTGGAGAGGACGGGTTGCCACTCTTATGTACCGAGTTACGCCACTTTCTTTCTTTTCTTTAGTTACTTATAGTTTCATTTCTCATAACCTGTAAGCTTCCGTCGACACTTCAAAATATTTTAATATAAAACAATTTTTTACTGTAAACCTTTTCTTAAATGAAATACATCGTCTGTGAGAATCGGAAGCATATTGGTTTGTTTTCTGATAGGTAAGCCAGTAGCTAAATAGAGACATTATCCGTACAACAGTTACTGTGTTTCAGCTCCTGTTTATTGTATTAATAATAAACTTATATATGTATATCACATTATTATGGCGGAAACAATGCTTATGAGCAGCACTGACCATGTGCAAAATCCTTCGTACAATAAGGACTAAAATACACTGACGTCAAGCGTCTACCAGCGCAGTATACAACATAGCCACCCCATGCTTAGTAGTATGTTTAACCGCAATCAGTAGACCAGTATTTAGGTCTTGAAGTGAATAAACTTCGATTACTTACGGATTACGTAGTAGTAGTACCTGTTATTAAATTGTGTCTCTTGCCCATTAAATTCGAATATTCAAATTATAACAGTTATCATATTGTCACTATTTGCGAAACTTGGGCAGCCTACGACTGCACGCTTATTGTGTTATCACTCGTAATGTAGAGAAATAACGTTTAGTTATGTAGTTCTACGTGGTAAGTGTACGGTAACCCTTCAAATAGCGGTTTCTTTTAAAAGACGCTCAGAGAATAAATAATAAGCATGCGTGTTCATTTATTCGTAAAGACATCTCTCGAGTTTTGATAGTAATGAACATAAAAACGTCGTTCAGAAACTTGATAAGAAGCAATTTGATACTAGATATGAGTTTTATGAATACAAACATTTGCAAGCGTGTGTGTATGTATATGTATATATAATATATATAAATATATAAAAAATATATATACTAATATATAATATATATACTAATATATAATATATATATACTAATATAATATATATACTAATATATAATATATATACTAATATATAATATATATACTAATATATAATATATATACTAATATATAATATATATACATATATACATATATATATAGTATGTAGAGTATACATTCTAAACGATTTAAGTGCCAAAAATATGTTTTTGATCAAAAGAGACGAACAGCGCTGCAAGAGCATGCTTACATGTGACACATGCAATGTTTAGCTGATCATAAAATATATTAAGAAAATTATTGGGCCTAGCTCTTACAGAAATCATAAGCACTGACACATAGTTCATTTTTATGTTATTAACTTAATCCTGTCTATTGTGGCACTTATTTCATTTAGAATTTTCACTCTCTGTATATAATATACGTACATACGCATATATAAGCCATGTATTTAGGTCGTGTGTGTATATATATATATATATACATATATATATATATACATATATATATATATATATATATATATATATATATATATATATATATATATATATACATATATATATGTGTGTGGGGGGGGGAGTGTGTGTAGGGTCACACTAATGAATACATTAGGTTTAAAAAAAGTAATGAATAAGACATCGATTATGTTGCGCAGAGAATTTGTGAGATTTTTCTTTGTATTTCTTTCAAGTGAAACGATAAAGGAGTGCAGTAAATTATTTCGTAGAGAAGAATAATTTCCACCGCTCTATGTACGAAATATTAAAGAAGAATTATTGCTGATGTCCAAGATTATTGCGATGCTATTTATGAAGCACTTTAATAAAACAAAATGTCACCCTCAAGTGCCTGCGGGCGTTCATGTATATGTAAACGTGTGATTTTGGTTACGTCCCAAACGATGATAAATGTTCGCACCCCATGCATGCCGCATGTGAAAGTTAATGTTCTCACGAGAGTTACCGTATCTGCTGTTCCTGCGAGGGTTCGCTGCTTTGATTAAGTTCTCGGTCGTGAAAAGGCTGGCGGCAGTAAATAACTCTGCGGAAAACAGGCGCGAGTTGGAAGTCGTTAGCTTGGTAACGTTCGCTGCGACGATCCAACTACGCGCGCATCGCATCGGTAGTAGTCGACTAAGTTCTCTGAGGGGAATGAAACTTCTCTCGTCACTTGAGAATATAATTTGTTTGGTAACGCTCAAATATCTATTTTGAGTATTTTACAGGTTTGTATCAATTCTGCCATCGTGCATGCTTACCGTGTTAGTAATGTGTCACCGAGCTTTAGGCATATCGGATTACATTAATTCGTTAACGAAGAAACACTCATAATATTATTAAAGTAAATCCATGTTTTAATATTTCTCTGATCCTAACAATACATTGTTTAAATAAAAATTTATTGTTTTGAGTAACCAGTTAATTATATTCATTGGTAAGTTAATAATTAATAGTGTGTTAATATCGATAAAATGTGTTACCTCAGTGTTTCTCTCGTTGTCACGTTAAGTAAACCAGAGCTTTTTAGCACACAAATGGTTTGAAAAAATAAAAAAAACTTTTAATATTTATATAAACACATGTATCCTAAATAATCAATATTTTCTTGTCTTGTCAATAATAACCAAAACAATCAAATGGAAAATATTATTAAAATAAGGCACATATAAATTTGTAACAGAACAATTTGATTCTGTATAAGTAAGATAAATGCCTTTGTTTTTAAAAAAATTATTTAACAACGGAATTGACGAGACTTAGGTTTTCCCGTTCAAAATTTACAATTAGGTTTTTCAGTTACAACCAGCAATCATTTAAATCGATTATGCTCACACTATTTATCTTCTTGCATTTTAACGTAACATTTTAATTGCTTTAGTTTATTTACAATAATAAATATTACACCATTTCCATTCCACGCTATGATCATATATCCAATAAAATGAGAAGAAGTACATAGCATTGTGTTCGTCATTCGCGTAGTCAAACGTATATGTCGACCCCTTAAAACATAAAACGTAATGCTAACGAGGTTAATCGTGCATATCAACAAACGTGTTTCAATTTATTTTTGAACCCCAGTTTGACTAAGTATAATTTAACTGTAAGTCATTCTTCAACCACAACGATCACGATTCAATCCCCACCGTAGCATCTTCTAATTTTTGTATGTGGAAATGTGGCAAATGTAGTTGGCCGGTGGATTTACTTTGGATGCTCCTCTCCTTCTATCATTTAATTCCATCGCTGTTGCGTACTCACATGAAATAAACCCTTACCTGGGCATAAAACCCCCTTGTTGTTAATTGCAAACCATAACATATGCGCTACAATTTCTGCGACCAGTTAATTATATACAATTGTTAATATTACATCAATAAATAATTGACATAATCGGGATATAAAAAATTAGTTTTATTATTTTCCTTAAATTTTATGCAACTTCAAAGTTACAGACCTTCATGACATAAACATTTCTTATTGCGTGTAACAATTATAAATATCTAAGGCTTGCAAATTTATTCATTTAATTCAGATTTACTCCGCCTTATAATTCTTCCAGTACTGCATGTGATGAATGAAATGTGCCTGTTTGCAATAATCTACAAATATTAAAAAGGAAATAGTTTTGTAAGACAAACATCCACAGGACTTAAAACTGTTATATCAATTAATGAAAGAGTGACTGATGTTAATATTTACCTCAAGAACTGCATACATTTAAGGTATTGGTAAATTATCGTGATGTCCTCAACAGTAAATATTTAAAGTAGGAAACTGCAAAGAAAGGGGAAGAACGTGCGCTGTGTTTCAGTGCTTCGATTGACTTCGCACAGAAGCATGTTCCCAAATCTCATGCAGCTTGAACATGTTAAACAAAATATGCTTCGGTGAAGCAAAGCCAGCGATAAAATCCAAGAAAATAAGGACAGTTACCTGTGATACCCGATTTGGCGTTAAACACATAACTGTCACGTTGAACATCAAATGACAAATTGCTAAGAACCAAGATTGCAAAGTCATTTCAGAGTACTATAAAACACGCAAAAACTTGCATGTGACTAACTAATAATAAAGTCGTGTCTTAACTTTTCACAGGTTTTTGTTATACCGAGCTCACATCAAAGTGAAGTGCAGGATAGATCGGATTAACTCTTAATCAAAAAACTCGAGTGGTTTTTATGAGTTGACACAATATGAGACTTTGCAAGATACCTATACAACACTAGTTAAGGTAAAACTCGTATTAGTTGCTTATCGGGCTGTGCACATGCCTGTATTGTATTTAGGGATGTTAACTTACCGGCTTTAATATCAAGGCTTAGCCGCACTTGCCTCAGTAGGCATACGTTTATTTTACTAACGAATAGTTCAGCAGGATCCTAACAAACTTCAGTTCAATACTATGCTAGCCGATAGTGTCTTGAAAAAAAAACACATTATTTCTACACACAGGTCTTACCCACAATTTTAAAGACCCAGTGTTGTAACAATGATGTCTATCTAGGACAATGACGAAATTCAATAAAACGATCTTTTCCAGAGATTTGTACTACCCGAGTGTAATTTTCAGCACGTATAGTAGTCAGTAAGTGTTTAAATACGTATGACAGGGTGCGAAGAGTATCTCTGCCTAAAAAAATTCCTTGGGTTAACAGTATTGCATGAAAATGCTAAGTTTCTTAGACTGACTGTACATTCACTTCGAAAGTATGGAACAAGTGATTAGGGGTAATAATTGTCCTCCGCTGTTTTTAAGAACCTGCTTGTGCTCTCAGCATTCTTTCCCATGCCCTACACATTTCTGGCGTGATATACATGTTTATATTTATACCGTATAACTTAACTATTTAATTAGGGTGTTCAAGTATCTACCGCTTCTAAACATCGGCAACGGTCACTAAATCAAAATCAGCGTTTGTCAAATTTTCTTGTTATTTTAGAAAGTAGCCGTATTTAAACAACTTTAACTCACTGGGTACAAGTTGAAACTCTAGAATATTTAGTAACCAAAGGAAAATACTAACCGAATTCTGAATTAAAGTTGTTTTGAAAATTTGAATATAAAAATATTCAAACGCGACTAACTTATGCTCTGTTACTATTCTTGTACTTCTCGACAGACGAGAGGCGGGAAGAAAGGCAAGAAAAAATAATCATCATGATCTTGCAAAAATGACTATAAAGACCTTGACCATGCCATGCTGAAACTAAATCATAGCTGATAACGTATTGTCAGAATCAAACTGAACTGCAATTGTAGTCTGAAAACCTGGAAGATGCCTCCTAAGAGCGCTCCTAGCTGCTATCCTGAGAACGCAGGAGGAAAGGATGAGGGATGATCATCCAGCCCTAATTACCGGCTCCAGGGTCATTAACGACGGGCGCAGGGGCTAATCTGCGGGCCATGTTTACCGCGCCTCTCCTCCACACTCTCTACCATTCTTAGCACACGGGACACTTCCTCCTGTTCCACCCGCTGTTTCCTCCTCCATCATATATCTCAAGACCACCGTTAGACCACAAGTACGTCATTTGAAGTAGCTTTGCTTCCTTCCAGGTCTGAGTGTGGACATTATCTACAATGCAAGCATAGGCGGTTCGGGATAAAGTAAGCACTCAAAAAAGCCTTGCTAAAGTTCTATTTTCAGTCAATTCGTATCATTCCGCACGTAACGGCAAACGAAGGAAAATGTCTTACCTCTCTGGACACATCACTTGATTATTGCGCGTTTAAGATAAATTGTGCAGTCAATAGAAATCTATATAGATTGATAAAAAAAATTTTTAAATATACATAATGCAATTATGTCGATTTCGTTGCTTTTGTTTCAGTCTGTTTGTATTTAAATAAAAAAAACATGGAACTACATTGCGAAATCTCACTGCCAACCATACAAGTCGAAAAGCAATACGAAATTAATATTGAACTACATGCAGTAACGAGTAGTGATATTTTTGAACGGTCGAATTTTTAGTGCTCACTTCATCTCGAACGACCAATTGGTCATTTATTTTGCGTTTGCAAAGTCATGTCTGTCTAGGTATTAACTACAGTAAAGATTCTATTTTGTTTAATGCCAACTTCATATCTTGTTTAAATGAAATGTTAAATGTATTTATTTGTTCACCTATTATTCACATTTTTTTTAATACATTGATTGGTTTTTGCCCTGTTTCAGCATTTTAAGTTAAATTTCATTCGGATTTCAAATATTGACGTTCACTATCATACTCACAAATTTTAACATTTTATGCATTAATTATTTATTGAAATGGCATTAGCACATAACTCAGGTAATGGAATGAGTGTTTTCAGCCCGAGTATTCTAAACATTCATCAGAGGAGGTGATATTTCACACCTCATTGCCAGCACGGTACATTCGCCTTACAGTCCAGCCATTTTAGGGATTTACCTGGAAATAATTTTCTTAAAGGAGATACTGGTATCCATATCAAAAAACAACATATATGACTGCTGTGCTACGGCCGCCACATTGAAAAATGGTGACCGTTTTTTCACTTTTTTTGCCATGTTTTGAGAACAGTTAACAATATTTAAATAAAGTTCAAATAAAAGTTGAAGTAAATTTAAAAATAAATATTTCATAAAGGAAAATCTTGTTTTGTATACGCGTTGGCTTCCTAGTTATTCGCAAAACAAGATTATGTAAATAAATTTTCGTTAATACATTTTTTAATAAAAGCCCATTGTCTCGTTAAATTGGTGGCTAATGTTATAAATCAACTTAACGTTTTATCGACAATTTATTCACTTATTAATTTTTTCATAAAATCAAGCGTTTGTTAGGGATTAACTAATTGTACTGCAATTTATTACTAAAAATCAACGCCAAATTGCATTTAGGTCATGGCATTTATACCGTTTTCGTCATCGAGTCAAGAAAAAGAGTGGTCTGGCGTCTGGACTGATATGAATATAGAACAAATACTGATGAGCTCAATGAATTCGTTAGGACGTTTGACTAGAGTACGAGGATTAAATGAATATACTCTAATGGGATGGATTTTGTGTGCCCCAGTTGCATCAGAAATTGCTACAGAAGTTGGAGGTATTGCAGATATTTCTCGAAAAATTAGAGCAACGCAAAGATCTAAGGAACAGCAGAACGATAAGGGACGCAAATCACGAAAAATTATTCTCGAAATGGCTGAAATGACATAATCCTTTCAAGATTTCTGAGTACCTAGTCAGTATATCTTCTGGCGTCGTTGGATACAGCACGGTGTCATGTGATCTTGCCATTAAAAGGGAAAGGAATGTATGGATGCATCGAGGGGAAAAAACAGTTTTTGATGTAGTTATTCCTAGAAAAACAAGGGTAATACGTACCACTAGGGGCTATGTCATCTGTTAACATTAGAGGGAATGTAGATTAATTACGTATTCTCTTGCATAGGTAGTTGAGAACAATAGCGTGAATTAAATTAGACGTTTAACTATTTATTTGCCTAAAGTTATATTAGGACATCGATAATTCGGGATAATTAAAATGGCATGCGTTTCGAATGAAACTTTTTAACGTAATCTTTTATTTTTCCGGTATTTTGTCAAGAGAAAAATATCAAGGTAAGTGACCACATTAAAAAAAATTACATCTTTATTTGTAAAGTAATCACACTTGTACACTGATCTGTGAAAGCTTTTATCGAGAAAGTACAATATTAACTAATAAGACTACTTTTCTCAATGTGGGCGCAAATAAACCAATCAAAATCAGATTGATCTTGTAGACATAAACATGTGAAAATATATCTTTGTTTGTTCATGCGATGCTAACATCTAACATAGTGAACATAAAACCATTTGAACTAATTAAACCAAAATTAAAAAAAAAAATAGTTTTAAAATTAAATTTTCTTGGCGTCGGCCTAGTTACTGAAAAAAATATTGTATTCATGACACGTATTCTTGAAAATTAGAGTGCGTTCATTATTATAAACACTGAATCGTCAAGTAACAGTAAATACACAATTCCCTGCTTAGCTATGTGGGGGAGAGTGCATTAATTTAACGTGATGATTGCTTATGAAAAATACGTCGAAAATATGTTTTTTAAATTATTCTGTGAAGTGAATTATAGCAGTAGTAATATTTAACCTAAAGCAATTGCTTAAATTAATAAGCAAGACAACGGTCTGAACAGTGTCAAACAATTAAAGAACAAGCAGTTTATTTTACTAAAATAAGTTTTTAATTCAATTTTAAATTATAATTTATTCCACGGGTAAACAGAAATTACATTTTCGATTAACTTTTTCATAAACTACACGCGATACTAATACAATCTATCGTTGATCACCCTATGTTTTAAACTGAATGTGAAATACGCAAAATACGTTAGTATCAAACATGTTTATCGAGTTTGGTGATTTTCAGTTGCGTGGTTAGAGTAGATATCTCATGTGATCAAGAAAACTTATTCACGTTGCCAGCGTTTTGATAATAGAAACGACGCACGTGTCCGAAAAAAATCGGTTCTTAGATATCTCATGTAATAAAGCATTTTAAATGACCGCCATTACGAAAACATGAGTAAAGTAGTCTACATTATAGTAAAATGAACTTAGTCAGCTGTACTACATTTTTTAACAAGTTTGACTACATTCGCTCCGTATGTTCGAATATTATTTAATGTGGGTGAGAAATTGAGAAACACACACACGGACAATGGAACGTAGGCTCATACGTGCACGTCATTATGGAGGCCGCCGAGCAGTGTGCTGGTATTCGGCCGTTACTATATTATTCAAGAACTGCTCAACGCACATGAGTCATGTCTTCTTAGGAATATTATTCAAAGAAATTTTCACGTATGTAAACCAACTTCAGGTTCGCCAGTAATCATTAATGCAAATTGTCAAACAGCCTTAATTGCGGGGGGGGGGGGGG
>PNEQ01060182.1:0-13795 GCA_003012365.1 Medauroidea extradentata | reverse complement strand
GTACGTCTCGGCCTTAAAACTTTCCTCATTTCAAGGTCGCGAACCCGCAAAAGACCACCCATACAACCACTTAAAAATATAAGTTACTTTTTTTTACTTTGCACAAGATATTATTATTTTATTTGTAATTATTAATTTTCTAAAATTATTTTAGGTAATTTGTAATTACAATATAATAATTATTATTACTTCAAGTTTAAGTTCGTTTAAAATGTAGCACATTTCGTTTTAAATGTAAAAAATATTTGTGTTTTATCAAATAACTGTTGAAAATCAGTGCTACATGTTCTATAAAGGAGAACTGCCCAGCGTCTCCTTCATTTATTTATATCCTCACACGGCACGACAAATAATAAGACGTGACTTGTCCTATACCATCTCAGGGCGTTCAGGAATACGGTGGCGCGTTAGGTCACGGCTGTTGCTTTTCTGGAACCTGAGTTTAGTAATATTGGCCGGAGGTAAAACAATAAATTCTAAAAAAACCTTATAAATAATAATCTTAGCTTCTTTGCATAATATTTAAGGTAAATGGTTACCGACTAAATCAGAATACGATGGACACGTAATTAGATAAAATAAATAATATAAATTTGGGTTTGACCTTCACGTTATTGAAGCTGCATCGTTTTACCAATATTTACTATGAGTATTCTAAATACTTAAAATTTAACGTCCCAATGAGACCAATAAGCGTGTAAAAAATCAGAAATTCGGATTATACGTTCGTCGATGTAACGTTTGCATGCCATTCTCACTAGAAAAAAATGGTTAATTATGTATATTCTAAATATTTTTGTTACGCGTGTGTGTATGTATATGTATGTATATATATATATATATATATATATATATATATATATATATATATATATCGTTCTGTTTGACCCCATATACGACTAAGTCGTGGAGGTATAGAACTCGCCAATTTTTACATTAACTTATTTTACAAAATACTATACATAACTTCAACAGTTTAAGTACAAGAAAATTACAGTATAACTAAAGAGAAAAAAAAAAACAATAACTTGAATGGTATGAAAATGGTACAGCACATCCACTTTAGAATACAAACACAATATATTACATGGGTGATTAAATGCATACCGTTTGGAGACAAAAACAATTTTTGAATGGTTTGAAAGTGATACAGCACATCTACTATACAATATAAACACAATACATTACAATGGTGGTTACATGAATACTTCATAGGGAGAAAGGTTCATGTTACACTTACATATACTATACATTACAATAGCAGACTGTACAATACATGATAGCTTCAGTTCATTATACGTTACAGTACATATGTATGCTCTTCTAGGTATTGGGCAGTTAAGATAGACATCTAGGTACAGTATGAATAAAGTTATTTGTAAATTCAATTTTTAGCTAGGCTACCTTATTTTAAGTTCAAAATGAAATCCTCTATTTCCTGTAGGATGTAAAAACATGTATTATCAAATATTTTATTAATTACTTTGTTAAATTTCTGTACATTTTTTTCTGATGCAATTTTCTTTGGTAGCATATTACACCATTTAAAGCCAGTATTGTAAAGACCTTTTATCAAGAACTATGCTTTTATGCTGTATGACCCGTAGCGTATGACTATTTCTTGTACAGTTTTGGTGTATATTTTAATTTTTTAGGTAATTATGTATATTGCGCTTAACAAATTTAAGTAAATGTATGATGAAATCAGTATATACTGTTTTTATATTATGAGTTAGAAAGAGGGGTTTACAGGTATTCCTTTTTTTATGTTAAATACAATGCGTAGAGCCCAACTAACGGTGAACCCCATCTGAACCAATAATAGTAACAAATTTCATATTTGCCTAGGTTTTTATGAATAAGCACCCTAAATAGATTTGACTAAATTAAATAATGTTTGAAATAAATATAATGTGTTTTTTCTATCGCTCAACTATATGACAAGTTAGTGAATACATGATGAGCAATTATATTATTAGGATCAAAATTAATGTCACGACATAAAAAATATTATATTTTAATAATCTGATTGTATAGACATTAATTAATACTTTTAATTTTCATCAGTAGGGTTGCAGTGAGAAGGGTCTAGGTGTGTGTGTGTGTGTGTATGTATATATATGCGAAAAACCTGTTATACATTTTAGGATATTGGGCATTGGATATGTAAGTAGGTGTCCAAGAACTAGTCTTTTATGTAAGAAAATTATTTCAAAAAACCTTTTTCAAGATATATACTTTATGTTTAATAGTAAAGTAGAATAATGAAAATTGCCTAACCTAGGAGCCAATATATAGAGTAGTCAAGCAATAACAAAAAGGAAGAACATATAATTTTTCGCAAATAATAAATAATTTTTTTAAGTAAATAAAACTAGAAAAATCATAATAAAGTAGTATAGCTAAAGTAGCGGTTAGTTGTTTTAATATTCTCGCTCTGATGTACTTCCTCAGTAAGGTTGTGTGTCATTAGTAAGCCTCGGTTCTGTTGACTGCTGATGAGGAAGAGGTAGTGTCGTGTGTGTTTCGGGGCTTGAATTCAGGATGGAAGCGTGAATTTTGAGAGAAAATAAATATACAGTAACGAAAAAGT
Source organism: Medauroidea extradentata (assembly GCA_003012365.1). Taxonomy (NCBI): domain Eukaryota; kingdom Metazoa; phylum Arthropoda; class Insecta; order Phasmatodea; family Phasmatidae; genus Medauroidea; species Medauroidea extradentata. The sequence continues at coordinate 11,202 of PNEQ01060182.1, read as the reverse complement.
GGAGAAATCAGCCGCCGAAAGCACCCGGTGGTACATAATTCAACGCGAAAAGCATTAATCTATAACTATAGGTTTCTTGAAGCCAATTTGTGGAAATTGAACAATAGCAATCCTAGGCAATAGTTTTAGCCAACGTTTTAAACAAAATTGTTTCCAGTGTTACGACTTCTGAGGCACAAACTATGGCGCCGGAACCTCGTGCATTTAACTTCGGCGCAATAGATCACGCCTAACGAATTAGTAATTCTGGATAAATATTAACTCATAAAGTTGGCAAATACCATTATCTAGAATTGTCATTGTTCATTTCATCCTCGTTGGCTTCGAAAAAAGCGTAGAAATCAATTGATGATTTCACTGTTTATTTATCTACCACGGCACTCATAATCGCACGAGAGAGGGCCGCCAGTTACCATATTGCACGAGATTTCCCTACGATGTCAGAATCTAATGTTTCTTGACTGAATAATTTAGGGTACGAGTAAATGACACTGGTAACTGGTACGAGTATTTCACTGTGATAAAAACATGATTATTGTAACATATTACTGTTAACATTTTAACTAAAGCTATCCCATCTTCCAAAAATCAAATTAAAATATCGGTTTTATTTTGTTTAGAGGGAAACCTCAGATCATATCTAGTTTACATTTGATTACAAATCGATTTTACTTAACGATGTGTTATTTATAGACTTACATAATTTGGTTGTAAATGTAGGACTTATAAGAATCAATTTCTTTAATGTGTGCCAACAGGCTAAGTTTATTGGTCAGCACGAAGAGCTAAGTCGTGGTGAAGTGAGCACTTGAAAAAGCCCAGCTTGGATTCTATGTTCTTCCAGTTTATATAATTCCGCAAGTTAACAGATTCCTTATCACGAGCGTTTATTTACATAGCCTTGTACAATGCTTATGTAAAAATGTTGTCCCTGAATAATGTTTAAATCTCTTCGTCACACTGTTGGGGATACGAAGCTGAGTAAAATGATACAGTACGCTTAGGATTGCAGGTGTTGAGAAGTACATGAACATTTTAAAGGTTCGCAATCTGTGTTGACGTACTAGAAAATCACAATACGTGACGTCTACCTAGGTGTGTGAACCGAGCTAACGGTTCGGTGGGCAGCGATCGTGTATCGTTCGCAACTTTCCTCGACAGTTCCGATTCGATGTCCAGTCGAGATCACTCCCAGGATCTCACATGTGAGTGAGAATTGTATGTAGACATCGAAGGTAGACGGGATGTAACAGGGGAGATGCACTTTCCTCTCGCTTTTCATTCCGTGTGAACTCCATAGTCAACCAAGTCATCCTACATTTTTTTGTTATCGCGCTACGTAGATATATGAGTAGACCTTCTGCAGCAGTAAACTGGCAACCTTGTCCTTCTGTGCCTCTGACTGCTATTACCAGAGCCCACGATTTTGGGTGAAAATAATTATGCAACAGTTTGTATCAATGCCTTACGTGCACATCTGCAGCTGTGCTTCATGGTTATTGGCAGAATGTAGGCGTGGCTCATTTCACTGTGCTAATAGGAACAAGGTTACTGCAAGACCACACGTCTGTGATTTGCGAGTGGAGCACTAAGACGATGATAGTTAAAAACAGCCAATCAATGGCCGTGAAGCAGAGTTGCATATGTGTATACAAGGCATTGAAACAAATTGTTGCAGAATTATTATCATCCAAAGTCGTGGTATCTAGCTATTAGATGCGTACGCTTCAAGGGAGCGGGCCAAGTACATGAGAGGGATTTCAAGGACTGCGCCAGGTTCTACTACTTCAAGGCAGATTGTGAAACTCACAAGTGACAATTAGTGGATCAATATGCGAGTATTCACCAACTTTTGCGACCTTACGTGAATATCTTATTTTACTCGTTTCCGCGAACATGACTAACTGCTTTAAACGTAATTCAGACCCTAACTGCACATCGCAATGTTCCAAAATATTGTTACAGGTTTGACATAAACTTTATTTGTGGGCAATTCCCATGAGTTCTTTTGGGATAGAGGTCTTATAATTAGGAATAAAAGAATTAAATTAAGTACTGGATTTAATAGCTCACAAAGCTACGAAATACACAAAATAGTAATCAACTATAACTCTCACAACACAATTAGTTATGCACACAATTACTACTGTGTCACAGACACATTAATTAACTTTGACAATTAAAGCACAAAAAATGTCTACCATCAATTAATTAAACAGTACAAATCACAATAAAATTCAGTCCTATATCCAATCAACAGTATTTCAAGTAGTGACAGTCTACAACCTTAATAGTCCGCCGTGGTGATGAATCGTCGTGTGCTGCGCAGCACCCCGAGAGCACCGCTGTCTTCACTCTTGAGGTCTTCAGTTCGACTCCCGTCACGTACCTCTTCTTCGCCCGTCAGCCCGCCACAGCAGTCCTCTTGGTTCGTTCAACACTGCTCCGAAGGTAGCCGCCTGCCGCCTCACAGTAGACTTTGACGTCACCAAGATGTCTTCACCAGTCTCTCTCCACAGGCGTAGCACCTTCCTCTAGCACTTCCAATAGCGAATTCCCTAAAATATGCCGATTCGGAGCTTTTATAGTCCTGCCAAACTCCAGGGGTTCCCCGAATTACATGGGTCTAAAAATAGACATTACAGCATGTTTCTGACATGATTTATGTCACGTAGGCCGCCCTCGTAGGGTTAAAGCGCAGTTGGGACAGGTATCCATGACGTAGCTTCGGCGTGACTCCCATCACGTAGCAGCCCGGCCTGAGACAGGGGCCAGTCCACAAAGTGTTACGAAACAGCTGCCGACCACTGGCCTCCAGGTACACGGCACGCAACAATATGTTACCTGAAATATACTCATGTATTACACTAATGTTAAATCTATAATAAACACGTAATAAATAGTAGCCATGGTTAGTATCAACACCTGCGAGTTAAAGTCTTTAAAATACGGATGTGTTTACTATGGCTTAGATTTCTTTGACACAGGCTATTTAAACTGCAAATAATGTAAATGTGTTCACATTAAAGATTTTATTCATATCTGAAACACAAAACCGTCCTTAAAAACGTACTACATAATAACAAACGTTATTCGAATCACGTGTGTTCCGTTAAATTATTCTACTATTCGCAATATCGCTTAACGAACTGCAATAATAAGTACCGTATTTTCTTAATGTGTACTACAGGAAGTAATTGCTATTTCATAGTTAATTGTAATTCCAAGTGCAAACGTTGGCAACCGTAAAAGATATTATTCAGAGAATAAGAACAACTACGCACTATTAGGCAATTATATTCATAAACAGTAATTTCTGATACTTTTCAGTAAGTTGCGTAAAACAATGTCGATTGCAACAGAAATAAATCTCAGCGAACGATTTCTAGCGTGAGGCTATCTCATGCCACCTACCGACGAAAATTCTGAGCTACAGCGCCACAAACGTGGAGCAGTGCGCAGACGATACGGTACATTTCAAACAACCTAGTCGCGACACTTTTCATTGGCCTAACAAAATAAAATTACGCAGTCAGTTATGTACGCAAATGCGATGATAAATTAATGTTTTAACGTATGCGTAACACAAGGAGGTAAATTTAATTCGAGTTTATTTCAGCATTGTTGTATACAAATTGGAAAATACACGAAACTACATTTTGTTATTCGTTGCTAACCATAAAAGCAGTATGATTTTATATTGAATAGTTGAATTCAAAGTTTAACTCCTTAGAATTCAGAACAATTCTAACGACCAGAACAGAATGTAACGTCCATATCAACCCACTGAGATAAGTTTTTGAATTCCCTCTCGAATTTATAATAGTTATTAATTAAAATGTGGTCAATTAAGAGCACCATATAAATTACGATTTTTCTTTCGAAATAAACTCTTTCGTCGGTAAAATATTAGCTCTCAGTTTATTTGTTTGAGCTTCTAGCTAGCATGTAACCAGCTTTGACAAACAAATTACTAAAACGTTTGTTGATAATTTACCGTAAATATATAGTATTTTGGTCAAAAATTATTTATTCAAAGAAGGTTTCTAAACTTGGTGCTAGAAAGCTTTTGAAATTTTACAGTTTTTTATTCGGAAGATAGTTAACAAAGTATTATTTTTGTACTGTAATATATAGGGACTGGAAAATTTCGCCAATTCAATGACCTGTAGGCTAGAATCCGTTATACTATGCATACTCAAACCCCGACTATTAGTCCACTAGCGGCTACTCAGTGGAACAACAGACAATGAACGAATAGACGGGGATTGAGTATGTACAGTATAATGGATTCTAGCCTACAGGTCATTGAATTCGCGAAATTTTACAGTCCCTAGTAATATATTAAACATTCTAAGATAATATGCTGTGTATGTGTGTGTGTATATATATATATATATATATATATATATATATATATATATATATATATATATATATATATATATATATATATATATATATATATATATATACACACACACACACACACACAAGGACCCTTCTCACTGCAACCCTATGGATGAAAAATAAAAGTATTAATTAATGTCTGTACAATCAGATTATTAAAATATTATATATTTTATATCATGACATTAATTTCGATCCTAATCATATATTTGCTCATCATGTATTCACTAACTTGTCATATAGTTGAGCGATAGAAAAAACACATTATTTTTATTTCAAACATTATTTAATTTAGTCAAATCTATATAGGGTTGTTATTCATAAAAACCTAGGCAAATATGAAATTTGTTACTATTATTGATTCAGATGGGGTTCACCGTTAGTGAATAGCGATATCATAAAGTTAGAAATAGTATACATATTTTACTGTATTAACAGAAAACAAATTATTTTCGTGAATTTTTAAATAAAACAAGCATATGCAATTCTGTATAAGAATAGCCGCAACCGAAAAACGAATAGAAAGTATCCGGTTGTCATCTTTCATCACCAAGAACACTGTATTAATACACTATTAATAATGTTAATAAATGACGTGCTAGATCGTAAGAGTCATTATGACGGTTTACGTAACAGATTATTATATTGCTGTCGCATAAATACATACCGCTCTGAGCAAATTTAATTCACTGGATATACATATAAAACTTTCATTAAAATACCATTCTACAGAACTACATGTTTAAATGTAAAAATATGCTGGCAATATCTGCCTATGTGTGTAGATGTCATTTCTGCGTACCACTAATAGATTTACGTTTTTTTATATTACTGTTAGTGTAAAATGCATTTTCGGAATGTCAGGTTTGTTAAGTACAACTAGAATATTTTGCGTCCTCACTGACATGATGGCTAGGTGTACAGTCCTCGGTAATCTGTATATATCTAATTTGTACCTTAGTTTTTCAACATACTAAGTATACACAATATTTTTCACGCTTTCATAATGTTCCAACATTTAAAAATAAGCTTCTTGTGAGCGTTTAGCAAACTGCTACAAAATTATTAAAGATATTAAAAACCCAATACGCATTTAAAATTATTTGTGGAGTTTTTTACCATAAAAATATATTGTCTCCCGTTTGAAACCCACCTTTAATTTTAAATCTTTTTTTTTATTTGTAGTTGCTATTTTATACACAAGATATGGCTTAAAACTGAAAATAAGTTATTTCAGTTTTTATTTTATATTACAGAAGGAAATAGGGTTATGTATTAATTTTAATACAAATGTTTGCTATAAGAGGAAGGTTTGTTCTACTACAGGTTAGAAAGGAAATGTGTTTTTTATGGGACAGTACAGCAAAGGGGGAAGTTCTGCCGCTAGTTTCACTGCTATCGCTAAGGGACAGGATTATAAAACAAAACTGAAATTAAATTAAGTTTAAATAGGCTTGGAAATGACAGAAGTCATTAACTTAATTTTACAGTTAAAATAAACCAATTTCGCGTTTAAAATTATCAATTTTATGTAAGTTAAATTCATGAATGCTCTGTGATTGGAAAGTTTGCACCCGTTGTCGACACGGCAGCGGCAGAAATATTTCCTGTGCCAAACTTTTATTATTTATCTTTTAATTATGTAGTATAATTAATAAGAAGTAGAATATGTATGTCCTTATTTGCGCTGTAAACATATTTAAAGGTCAAGTGATTGTTTTTATCATCTTGTACTTCAGTCAGGCGAAGAGCAGGCAAGGGTGAAATATTTCAGACGGAAGTCAGAGTGAGACACGCGGATACTGGCGAGGAGAGGCGGAGAGATGAGAGAAAGAAAGAGGTACTAGAAGAGTGAACAGCAGTGTCCATTATCACGTGATCAGAGTCAGAGTGACAGGTGCAGGCGTCTAAAGATAGTCACCGTGGTTTATTTCCTGTCCCGCCACTATCGACCCCACCATGCAGGTCATGATCTTCGCACAAGTTTGGGAACTGACGTCGTCACAAGCCTGCCTCACATCATTATATTACCTGCGCTGACGTTGCAGTTTTCCGAATTTGCGCACGTTGCTGTCATCCACTGTTAAACAAACGGAAAAAAATTATTTTAAACCTACACTTATGTTTAAATCAACATTGAGAAACTATAAAACAACAACGCTAGACAGTAAATAACGTTAGCCAATTTCATGAGCAACCAATTACCAAGAATATTGCAGTTAAATCTACGAGATTTCCGCGTCAGTGATTGTTCTTCTGAAACAAGTTTCACGAGAAAAAATATTGCTCATTATGTTGGTAAAACGTGACCTAAGGCTGCTAATTTTTGTTACTTTTGCAAATTGGCTTCGAGAAACCTTTAATTACAACTGACGATTTTAGTGCTGAATTATGTATCAAGTCATCTAGGATTTTTACTGTTCCAATTACTTATTTTTAAATTTAAGCATGTTAACTTACGGTTTTTGAAATATTTTCGTAACGAAGGTAAAGCGTGAAAGAAACAAAACTTTTTTTGTATCACAAGTATATTTATAGCCCCCCAAATGATAAACTAATTAAAATATTTAAAATTCTGTATTTCTTTTTATGTTTCTGCAGAAAGGCTCTTATTGCATTTCAATCGTTAGTTTTAAATAAATGTGCTTCATAATATACTTTTTGTTATCCGTATAATTGTTCTCCGTGTATAGATTTAACAATTTTAATAATTTAAAATTATAGCTTTTGAGAAAATTTACTTTTAATATAATTTAACGATTTTATGTTATACTAGCAAAATTCAACTGAAGTTGTCTTGCCAGCACTAGTTAAAGTACTTTGAACCCGGTTAAAGTTCTACATGAAACGTAATGGGTGTCACGAAAATATTCTCCATGTTCAAAACATATGTATATTAGTATTCATCGAGGTTAAACAGCATAGAAGTTGATGCGCTGTAGTGCTATCTATTGGCGAGTTGAAGAGTTATAGTAAAATGGATCTAATTTAACCATTCTCCATATATGTGTGTTTGTATGTATGAGTGTGTGTGTGTAGGCTTATGTACCAAGTATATATATTAAAATCATTTTAGTTTTGGATGTTACAAGTTTTACATTAAACGTAAAACATTAATGACGGTTAAGTATTACACGAGGTGGAATTAATATAAATAGAGGCATACAGCAGGTATTATAAAATGAGTAATAGTAAGAATTGGTATGTTAATGCTGCCAAGTGGTAATGAGTTCAACATGAAGTAAACGGCATTATCCATGGAACAATTAAGACGTTAAGATCCCAACTAATATGTCAGGTTTATCAAAACACTTTTGCATATTTCTTGACAGTATCAAACAAAATGTAAGACATTAACAGAGTTGAGATAGATAATCATGATAAATTTAAATATAAAATGTAGATAGAGTATGTCTATACTAAGCCAGAGACATGTTTAAATGAACACGGTCGAAGAGCATTTATGACACAGAATGAACTTTTTGTAACACAGATAAAAATTAAAAAAAAAAAAACTTAAAATAGTATCCAAAAAATGGCCATGTGGATTAAGAGATTGTTATGAAAGGTTCGCGTTAGAAATTGGCTTCTGTAGATCATCTAAAACTTAGAACAAGTGTAGTCAGACCAATTCAGAAATTAACAGTAAACACGATCATCTGTTAGTTTTTCCCATTCTGTGATTGGTTGGCATAAATTGTATGATGTTTTCTATCTAAGTCATATAGTATTTCTTCGCTCGTGATAGTTAGTTGTTCGATCATGATGGGGACTACTTCAGCATTGACGTCGGTAAATTCAGGAATGCTGGCGGCATTTACAACCGTGTCAACGACGTACTTGTCTATTTTTGAAGAAACACCGGCAGTTACGGTGGGAAACTATCAGGTATCTAGCTGTTGATCTCTTCGACTGAGTCTGGTACTTCATAGTCATTCTGATGATATTTGTAGCTGAGTCACCACAATAACCGTGCCGCTACTGCTACCTGTTCATTGTATTTGAATTGCGGCAATACGAAGATAATGAGTTATAACGAAGCAAGGACTTGAATAAAAAATGTGTCAAAAAATAATCAGTCATTACAGTTCTATAGAAGACGAGTGTAAAGCGATATGCGAAGGCTCTAATGTTTTGCGTTTAGTAAGTAGAAATAATATAGATTATAAACAAGCAAATAAAATTATATTTTCTTTTTTACCTCTAACTGATCAAAGAATAAATATTTCAAGAATGAAATAAATACTTTACAGTAATGTAAAATATTTGACTAATTATAACAATAACTAGGATGAAAGTCATTAAAATTAAAAAAAAAAATTGTTTACATTGAAGCGTATGTTTGAGAGCTAGAAAACAGTGGTAGGTATGTGGCCATCAGCTAGCTGCGTGTGAGAAAAATAAATTCAATAGTTTACATTATGTAGTAGATACAAATAAATTAGAAAATATTGTGTTGGAAATTTGTGAACGAGGATGGGTGTCAAAGAAATTAATAACTGTCGGATTTTCTTAATCTATTAAATCATACTAAAATACAGTAAGTAAAATACGAGTAAAAATTAAGTTATTGTAGTCAATCAATGTTATATTATAACCAGCAGATGAGCGAAGCAGTACTTTTATATTTGTGAGAAGTAGGCAGTGGTACCGAAGAACCAACAACTAATCACATGAAGGGAAATCTATGAAGTCGAATAAACGTGTGTATATATCAGTTTAAATACATTAGTATAATAATGTTAGATTCCCTAAACCTAAATAGGAAGGAGAAAGCAATCAATCGCAAACCAGTGCAAAATATTAAAAAACAAAAATATTAAAATGAAGTGTATTAAATTAACACATTTTAAAAGTAATATGTGGTAATATATAATAAACAATTTATGCAGTTAACAAAACGTATGTAATAAAACAGCAACAAAAAATTTACAAAAAATACATAATTGACTGATTTACAGGAATGTTGGTCAGTGCCAGTCCCATATCAGAGAACCAAAAAACGCTGGATTCCTAATTTGAGAAGACATGAGGATAATGAATTTTTGGAATAAATTAGATAAGGGAAAAAGTAATACTCGAACAAGACATTTTAAGTGAAATTTCGGTCGTTTTCGAGCAATAATAAATAACTTTGAGAGGGAAAAAATTTAATATTGACCGCCAAGTGACGTCGTTGATAGCTACAATCGCTCTTCGTCCAATGTTTTCCAGAGAACTGGCTAAACTGTATACGATTAAGTAATCATTAAAAATCATAAATATTCTCGCACTAAAATGTATTGCCAGTTGCAATGCTCGGATGGTCTTTCTTTACTAATATCCTTCGTAAGAGAGGCTGCAGTGGTCGATGGGTCAGACCTCTCGCCTCCCACCAAGGCGATCCGGGTTCGATTTCCGGCGGGGTTGGTCCCCGGATTTTCGCATGTGGGAATCGTGACAGACAATGCCATTGGTTGGTCGGTTATCTCGGGGATCTCCCGTTTCCCTCGCCTCTTAATTCGGACGCTGCTCCATACTCATTTCATATCATCCCTTACCAGCGCTGAAGATCTCGATTTTCAGCGCTGACCAATATATCTCACTCACTCCTTCGTACGAACAGTTATTTGCATGACTAAAAATTCGTTTAGACACAAGTTTACCATATTATATCTTTCAGAAAATTGTCGCGTATATCTATATGCTCGCTAAACAGAAGGGCTTCAAACTTGTTCTTGCTCTGCATTCGTGAGGACTCGCGTTCGACCGTCACTCTGGTCATAAACATTTTGGTTTTGTAATGTTTTCCACTTTAAATGCTGGAATTGTTCGATTCATAATTTTGCGTGAAAAGGAAACCTATCACTACGCCTGTCGTCTGGTTTATAATGTTGTATAACAAGTTACACAGCAATTATTCACAGACTATATGCCAGTAGCTATCATTAAAAATTATCAGAATATAATAGAAGCCTACTAAGTTTCAATGTTCGTTTTTACTTACATCGCCTGAACTTAATAACTTAGGTAAAATATAACGAACGAGAAATACACAAATAACTAAGTAAAGAAGAATATAACTGTGCGAGTTTTCAGTAAACAAACACGTCATTACGGATTGTTTTGAAAATAAGTTTCCTAAAAACTATTATCTACTAGCTTTGCATGCATTAAAAGTAAAATTTGTCCAGTTCACATGGGTCAAGGGGATTTCGTGGAAAACAAAACGCTAAATATTTTATTTAGTTACAATAGATTTTATGTTTTGCGTACGTAATAATTCACCTTAAAGTAGCTGGGCTGAATGGTGACCAACTAATTTTTTTAACGAATTTCCAATTTCGCTGTGGCTGAAGCCATTTGCCGGTAGGCGGCAGCTTTCCAGTAACGTTTAACTTACGGGCCAACGTGACTACGAATATTTAAATATTCTAGTGATTTATAGCGCCCATATCCATGCGTAGGAGCGGTGAAAAATAACATGGTTTTAATATACTAAATAGAACGTTCTTCTTCTGAAAATTTCAGTTTTACAACTGGTTTAAAATTGTCGCTTCTTAATTATCACTACTTTATAATATATATATATATATATATATATATATATATATATATTGTTGCGTGCCATGTTCCTGGAGGCCAGTGGTCGGCGGCTGTTTCGTAACACCTTGAGGGCTGGCCGATGATTCAAAGCCCGGGTGGCTCATAGTGGGAATCCCACCGTACCTACGTCATAGATACCTGTCCCAACTGCGTCTTAACCCTTCGAGGGCGGCAGACGTGACTGCAAGCAGGTCCGAAACATGATGA
>PNEQ01060179.1:0-10627 GCA_003012365.1 Medauroidea extradentata | reverse complement strand
CGTCAGCAGCAGCATTTGTATAGACTTACATTTTAATAGACTCTGTCTAACTTCGCCTAATATGAAAATAATTCGTTTGAACATTACTACAAATAATATGCGCGAATACAGTTTTAATATTATTTATACACATTATAACGTCCTCAGTTGTAACAATTTCCGCCCCTTACAATATTATTTATTTCCTAAGATGCATGCTTTACTAGTCGCAAGGCCCAACACAAATGTATTTTCCTGCTATGTGTATTAATTTTTTTCGTCTCCGATGATATCAGTTTACGTAAGAAGTTCTGCCTGACTCATGATTGACATTATTTAGGTCTAAACGAAAGTATTTGTATTTTTTTTAACGTAATTACGAATATATGTCGGGATGTCAAATGGAGTTTTCAATGTTAAACTTCCAAACAAACATTTGTTTGGAAAATATGCCCAGTAGGGCCTATATGCAAACTGACAAAAATAAAGAAAATTGTGGACAGCAAATGCGGAACTTTCGACGAAATTTACCTTTTATTTAATCCATACTATTTCTTTAATAATAACATTTTAAGTGCTCAGCTAGAAATATAATCATAAATATTGTTATATATTAGGTTCGTGCCTATTAAAAAATACAATTTCACAAAGTTTTATTAATTACTATAAAATATTTAGTTAATGTTTGTGTGAGTAGTGTTGCCGTCTTGCATTTGCGTTGATGGGCTATAGGACCGAAAAGAGAGGCTAACGAAGGCCCGAACATTGCCGAAGTTTCAGCGAGCTGTAACGAAGAACCACTTAGAATATGAATTTTTCATTCCCGAAGATTTTGTTCGTTATATAAGGATTCGAAAAGTAACGAATTCGTTATGGAAACGAATAACCTGGAATAAGCCCCCTCTGTCATCTAAGATTCGAATACCAGTGCAAAACCAAGACATTTACACTTTACAGTACAACTCGTGCTTGATATTCAGATGCACTATAACCAAGGTGGGAAATGCTGTGCCTGTAACTACGAAGATAATTAGAAATGGAGTACTTCACATGATTATTAAAATAGCTTATGAACTGAATGGTGTAGATGTTGATCAGACACGAGATGTAGGTATTACTGCTACAATGAAGAACTACCTGTCTCTAACACATAACCAACTACCCGCAGCCAAAATGGCTGGATGGGGAATAGAACCAAATTATGAAGTTCCTGTGTACGAAGTTGGAAGATTTGAAATTTGTGTATGTCTTTCCTCGCTGCTAGGATTTGCCGAAGGTTATGAACATATAATAGTGAATTCTAAACAAGAGTTGGTCATAATTTTAGCCAATACTCAGACAAATTCTTTACTGGATACTGCAGAAAACCCTGAGGTCGTGACACTTTCTATACATTCTATAGAGTGGTTACTGCCGCATGTTCAAGTAAAGATGGAAGAGAGAATAAAGCTACTCAAGTTTGTCGAGAAAGGAAGGAATATAGGTGTGGCTTATCGCTCGTGGAGTTTGGAAACTTGTCCAGCACTTACACAGTCTCAAAATGTAAATTGGAATGTTAAATCATCATTTGCAACAGAAAAACCACGCTACATAATTTTAGCACAGAATCCCGCAAGTGCAGGTCGCTCAAAGTTCGATCATATGAATATAGAGAATGCCAAAGTTTATTTGAACTCTGAAAGTTTTCCATACGTGGATCTCAACACGAATTTCAGTAATGGTTCTTTCATGTTGGCATACCAAATGTTTCCTGATTTCCAGAAATCATACTATGGTCACGAAGCATCGACTACACTCGAACCAGATGATTTTATGAACAGTGCTCCGCTACTTGTATTTGATGTAAGTAAACAAGACGATCGAATAAACACTGGCGTAATAAACTATCGCATTGAAACAATAGCAACAGAGAATATACCTGCCAGTACACAGGCCTATGCTCTCATTATCCACGACTGTTTGGCAACCTACAATGCAAGGGATAATCTGGTGAAAATACTAACTTAAGTTCAGTTTGATCTTGGCCATCATCATGTTCGCCAACATCGAGGGCTTCCAGTCTCAACTTGGATTTATTCTTAAAGAGGTTGGCATAGCCTACCATGATGGAAAAGTGACAACACATAGATTTCTGTCACCATTTCACTGGGAATTGCTGGATAAAAAAAGTAAATGCACCAATAGATGGCTTACAAAAAATTATCATGGTCTACACTGGGAAGACGGACATGAAGATTATGAAAAAATTAAAGATGTTTTAACTGAAATTATAGATGATGAATAAGTCGTCTTTGTTGTTGGGGTGGAGCAGAAAAAATGGACTTGAACACTTTCTGTGCGTCAACGACGAAGATGTGTATAGTGTGACGCCTATTCCCTGCAACTTTGTGACTGTCGTGTTTTCCATCTCCGACCAGACAGCAAGCTGCCATCCACAACTGATGAGCTCATTAATCAAGCTAAAGGGGAGATAATCATCAACGAAACAGTGAGAGTTGTATATCCTACGAACTGAGACGTAGTGGAGAAGTTATTCGCTGGGTGGAAAGATGCAGTGACTGGACTCACACTACCATTTTGAAAAAAAAGGGAAGGTTCACTGGATGTCTCCATGCATGCCTTTGATGTGTGAAGTGTATTTGCCATTGCCAACTTATTACTCTTTACTGTTTTCTCATCGTCATGTACGAGTGGCCTGACTCGCAATATGGAGCCGAAAGTTATCTGTTTTCACATATCAAACAAGAGGTTTACAAGATGTGTAGAGAAATAGAGGCTCGCAACTATAATGCATTTAGTGACTCTGAAGACTTCAATGACGTTCAAGACTATAAATCAGTTCTACGACCTGACCATACCAAGGAGGAAGCTCTATCTCGTCCGATTTTCGAGCACTGGGCTGGTAACTATGCCTACGTGGTCCCCAGCAAGCAGTGTGTACTTTATGAAATTGAATTTGAAAGTGAAGAAGACAGTGGTGATATTCTGAACACAACTTATTTTGAAATGTGTAGAGATGGCAACCATTTCCGTGTAGCATTTAACCCTTTTTCACCAAGAACTACCAGCAATGTTACAGCTTTTTTTTGCATGTGAAAGTGATAACTTTGCAGTTCATTTGTGCAAGCACCATTTTTGCCACTACCACTAACTCTGGACCAATTTGAAATCAGGTGTTGAGACGCCCGAATATGTTGTTTTGGATAAATGTAATGGACTACTACATAACATAACTGCAATAACACCTACACACATACAATGTGCTAAGGTTGATTGTGCTTATCATTTGTGTCCTGTGTATAGAGAAAAACTGTTGCAAGAAATTAATTTCACACCAGCAAAATTTATTTCTGACGAGTTATTACAAAAGAGAAAAAAGTAAATATATGCAAGTGAAGGTAATTCTTAATTATCAGTCAAGATGAAAGAACCAACGTGTAATGACGAGTCTGCAAGTGAAAACGAAGCTGACATTTCTGGAAGTTTATTCTACTACATCAAGTGTCATTTCGCTCGTCTGTGCACGAGAATATCGGACATTCTGATAAAATCAGTAACTTTTCCATGTAGAAGATGACCTGCCACAGATACCTCCAGAATTGTAAATTTTTATTGTAAATATTTAAATAATTTGCAATTAATTGTTATTTTTTAACTTAACATTGTGTTTGTGTGACATTATTTCATATGCCTGTCATAACTTTTTCTTAAAGAGCATCAGATGCAACAGTCCTTGTACACTCAATCAATATTTTACATAGCACACAATCTGCAAAGTATTACTAAAGAGGTTTTAATATTTTTAAAATTGTAATAATTATGAATGAATAATATGATTTTGGTGACATAGCTCTGTGTATAACACGTTAAGGTCTGGTGTTACTCGTAATTTTTTTTTTGTAGAAGCTCAGATGTCGAGTTCATGTACATATTTATTTGAATCATATGAAAATTATTTAATTGCCCACTTTGAGCTTTTGTGCGTGCATTTATTTGAATCATATAAAAATGATTCAATTGCCTGCTTTGAGGTTTCGGTGCGTGCATTTATTTTGAATCATATGAAAATGATTCATTTGCCCGCTCGGAGGTTTCATGCGTGCATTTATTTTGAATCATATAAAATTATCCAATAGCCTGCTTTGAGGATTCGTAGGATAGAAATAGTTAATACTATTTAATATACATAAAACCAATAAGACATAGGTTTGCTAAAAATTTTAATGAAAATAAATTAAATGTGAACATATATCTGCTACAAAAAGTTATTTTTATATATACACTGTTTAACCTTGTCCTGTCGTCAATGTACTCGTAGCTCAGTGGTAGCTGACCCCCCGTGGCTCAGTTGGTTGAGCGGCCGGCTTTGGTGGATGGGGTTCTGGGTTCGATTCCCAGGTCTGGCTGGGTGTAAATTTGTGTTTGTCCAATTGGTCTCAAAAATTGTCACTATACAAACTGTCTCATGAAAAGTTACTGGGGTAACTCAAATTACGTCACATTAAAGGGGAGAATGTTTGGTGCAGTGATGATGCGGAAGATTCCGCATCGCCACTGCAGCAAACATTTTTATAAAAAATAAAAAATAAATAAAAAATTTAAAAAGTGGGCTAGGGCACATGACTGGTAACACAAAGGTTGCAAGTTCTAATCCAACACCTGGCGAACTAAAATTTTTTAACTTGCTAAAAAATAAAATCATAAGATCTATTCTTTCATATACAAACACAAGCAACTTCGACTTTACATCAATAGCGATACTGGAGCACTCTAGCAGACAGCGATGTAGACATTGGAACAAACATGGCAGCACACACCCAGGAGCAAATATGGCGGATGTCGACTGCAGCACCACCTAGCTGTAAATGATGGAAACAAACTGCAACACTAGCGCCTAGTAGCCAATGATGGAAACAAACATTACCTCTCCAGCAGACGATGACTCAGGGAAATTTCGAGGGAAAAAATTCCCTCCTGCAGGGAAAAATTCCCTCAAATAAGTGACTGCTGGAAACAAGCTGTAGGACACGACAAGAAGGACGACCTGATGTGACATATGACTTAACATATGACATAACTTAAGACATAACATATGACATAAGACATAACATAAGACATAACGTATGGCATAATACATAACATACAACATTATACATAACATATAGCATAAGACATAACATGGGGACATGATGTGACATGATATGACATAATGTTACATGACATGTGACAAAATGGCCGCCATGCACAACAAAATGGCCGCCATGGTAAACAAAATGGCCGTCATGAAGAAATCCAAGATGGCGGCATGTTGGTCCAAGATGGCGGCTACTGCTCCACTGCTCCACAGCCTGAAGCCTGTGCGCCAGCTTCGGCTATTCCCTACTATTCTTACTGCATGATATTCTGGCTCTTGTGACACATCGGATACAAGTTCGGAGTTGATCAGGTTCCCATCTCGGTTCCAGTCACCGTTAAGATCTTGTTTACATGTATCACACAAATCTATTTCATTTGTATCTTTAAGAAACAATTTATGTTCTTTTTAATCGATTCTGACATTATACAGTCTAAGAAAGTCAGTTCCCAAAATTCTTGAATATGGTAGTTCTGGTGTGCTTACTAGAAACTGGTGTGGATACCGTTCTCCATTAACCCATACATCGATATTTTGGGTACTTGTGATCTGGAGCGCATCTCCATTTACGCCTTTCGCTCCTAAGCGAAGTTCATCAACTTCACTCTTGCTGATTTTAGGTATAACAAGAGAAACATCGGACCCTGTGTCAACCAAGAACGAGTGAGACTGGCCTTCGACAAGAACAGTTACTACAATCTCCTTTCCCCCTATTAACATAATTACTGCCGCGTGGTGTCCTGGGTTGACACACTGCTTTGCGTGTTTGAGCGACCACCAACAGAATTTCGTGGAGCACTGTTAAAATTGACGTTCCCTGGATTCCTAGGACCATGGGATTGTCGCGACTGACTATTTACTGAATTTCGGCAACCTTTGAAATGTGCCCGAATTTACCACAGTTAAAACATATCACATTACTATACTGCTCTCTGTCGGAACAACTCGTGTTCTTGGGAGTACTACAACCTGCTCCCGAATTATGCACAATGTTATCATTGCCAAACGAACCACGGTAACAAGAGTTATACGGTCTCCCATGGCCACCGCTACTTAAGAATTGCCACGATTCGCGTTACCCCGCGCCACACTTGTTTGCTTGGAGACTATGTTATTTTTAAACACCTTCTTTCTCTTTTGTAGGTCTTCAAACCTAACTTTGCGTTCCTGATGAGTTTCTGTCATTTCTAGTGCAATAGCTAAATGTTCCGCTTCCTCCATGGTTTGCAGTATCTTATATCTTACCTGAATCCCTACATTACCTTACAATAAAGAAAATTAATGAAGATCTTGAGCGGCTTCATAAATGGTGTATCAGTCATAAATTAAAACTAAATGCAGATAAATGTAAATACATGACAATTGGCACCAGCAAAAACCTAGCGAAACTTAATACCAACCGACAAATTAAAATTAATGGAACTGTAATTCCCAAATGCGAAAACTATCATAACCTTGGAATTGTTTTCGATCAAAATCTCTCTTGGAACAAACATTTCTCTTCTCTCCTTCAAATCGGCTACTACACAAACTTAAGCATCTTTATAAATTTAAACGAATTCTTCCACCTTTTCTGAAACTCAAGCTTTGTGATATTATTGTCTTATCATCCTTCAACTACTGCTCTGGCCTTTTCTGTAATATAGACAACTCTTTGCAATACAGGGTCCAAAAACTTCAGAATGCATGTGTAATGTATGTCTGTAATCTAAAACGAAGGGACCACATCACATAACCCTTAATTTAAACTGGCTGGCTGAACACGGAAAACAGACGACAATTTAATTTTGTCACACAGCTCAAATCAATTATCCACAATAACACTCCAAAATTCTTAACATCTAAACTACTACAATTAAACTCTATCCATTCATACAACACCAGACATAAATTAACTCCCAAATTCCACGTCACAACAGTACAGCATTTAAGCGATCATTCAACTGCATGGCCAGTTGTATCTGGAACGAGTTACCCACCAACTTAAAACAAACTGGATCATTAAGTGTATTTAAGAAAAAGTACAAAGAATTGATACTGACAGGCCAAAACCAAACAAAGAAGATAAAATAAATAAAACAATTATATAAAGATGACAGGAGACTAATTCAGCATTATGTAACATTTGTAAACTCTCATAATTTTTTATGCAACAGACTTTGTTTAATCTTCTTTATTAACAACTTTTGTAATTTAGCACGTAAATGTTTATGTATCTTATTGTTTGTTAAAATCATTGTGTTTTTATAACTGTATGTAGTCAACAATATGCACGACAAATTGTAAAACGGCCGTTGTGCTGAATTTTGATCGTGTTAAAATTAATAAATAAAAATAAAAAAAAATAAATCCATCTGTAAACACTGCGAATAACCTGTTGTCGACTTCACGCTCTAATGTCTCTTGACTTTCAGCGTTTTCTAATTGATGTATCGTTTTCTCGCATAACTTACGACATCTATCGGCAAAACATTGTACATCTTCACCATGTTTTTGTTTAATTTTATTCAATATATAATAATAAAACGGCAATGGCTGGTGTTTCTTGAACCACTCAGTTAATTCCTCTTTCAGAGATTTAAATGTTATGTCACCTTTTTATCTGGGTCAAGTGGCTACAGAATGCGCTACTAGACCTTTTAACTTCATCTTTTTTAACCTTACTTTAATACTGTCTGGCCATTTACGCAAGCTTGCAGAACTTTTAACACTTTCTAAAAACTGATGTATAGGTGAGGAACCTTTCTCATCTGACTACTTCTCGACTAGCGACACGAAAGACAAGTCCTTTATACAAATATTACCTTGTGCACTGTGCACCTTGCACACTTACTTGGTATTTAGCGTCCATCATAGTGAGCTCAATATTTATCTTTTTTATGAATATTACTTTTATTAAGTTACTCGTCTAATTGCGTCAACGGAATCCACGTCTTACGATCTTGTGTCCGTTTCTTTGGTATGTTGTACTGAGTTTTATTCTCAAATTTGATTTCAACTTGTACTGGTTTAACCGCTCGTACTGGGTTCGTTGCCTGGTGCACCATTTTCTAATTCGGAATATCTAGTGGTAATGAACTAGGTGGTTAAATTGTTATTCTCCCGTCTCTATTTTGACTGCTTGCAATGGTTCGTTATATCGTACCAGTTACTTGAAAATCAGAATCAAGCCTCTCAAATTCAAATTCTTGATATACACGATCTCTAGGAATGAAGTTTTGTACTATTCTTATTTCAATTTCTAAAACAACACGTCCTGTCGAGGATCTCGTAGCAGGTGTTGGAAATGATCTTTTAGGTCTACCTTTAAATGCGATCTTTAGACCTGAGCCTGTTTTGAGTGCTCTCAATTTCTCGCGAAATGGTTCAACTGTTGACAAATTGAATTGCGTTTGTTTACAGAAAAATGTATAAATTAAATTGTGTGAAAATTCTTCCAAACCTTTCAAAGTGTCCACACAACTCGCAGCAGAAACAAAAATAGACATTACTGTGAACTCTGTTACTTTCCCTTGTCTTCTACTTCCTCCACTGAAAAATCGTCTTAGCATGACGTGTTAAGGTGGCCGTCTGGTGGCCGCCGTTTTTCGCCTTACGGCTTCTCTCTTTCTGAAATCCAGTGATGGTCTGTGGCGGCTCTCTGAACTAAATGCTGCTCCTCGTTCCTTTTCCCGTCCCTTCGCTTCATCGCCCTCCCCTTTCGCATCGTCCGGCCATCCTCCTTCCAGTTTTCGCAGAAATCCAGTTGACCTGTCCCTTCCCAGCGGGTGTTTGTGGTGGGGGAAGTGTTGTATTCAAGACCCTCGCAGCAGGACTGGCACTTTATACTCGGCCAGGGATTTTCCAGTCCAAATACTGTTGGGATCGGAGCTCACGAGCTACACCTTTCCGTAGCCAAGACTGATTGATCCAGACTTACTCTCAAATTGATGATGGCAACGAATTTTCGTTTAGTTTGAATAGTGACGAACAATATAATTTGAGATTTTTTTGTTAGTAAAAATCAATGTTAACCGCTTATAGGACTTGAAACACTAAGATTCGCTGTAAAAGCCTTCCTTTTTTTCCCTAAGTTATAAGATTATTCGCGTATTAAAACTTCGTACTACTCTGGTTGTAATATTGACAGCCGGCTTCATGTTGTCTGGTGAACGTATTGGTTATCTGACTGATGTATTTCTGAGATATGTTAGTCATAGAAACATATTCATTACAAGTTATTCGTGTAAAGGAAATCGCCACAGTGGATGTGTAGTGCTGCACGCAATAAGCTAATGAGAATATTACACTTGCACTTTTCAACAAAACATTACAATTAAGTGACGGATGTACCGACGGGGACACAGCGTACGGTTTGCATCAACATGAAAAATATACAGAAATAATAAAACACAGTATGATTAAAATACAAGGGATATCATTGTTTATTATTCGCACAACATAGCAACATTGGTAACTTAGCACAGACGATATAACATTTTTATCACAGAAATCTGGTATATAAAACATTGTACATAATACACCATGGAAAACATCCTGTAAGTACTTATTACTGTACTAATACATTGCACATGGTGACAACAACATTGTATATAAGTCCCATCTTTTTTTATTTCGAAATTTTTAATTGTGTTTTCAGTTTAAAATACAGTAAAACATACAAACATTGTAAGTGTATAGTTACACTCAACATCAGTGGAAACAGTGCTGCTAGGCCTAAACCATTTATAAATTTACAGAACTTGTTTTACATTGCAAACCGTATATGCCTCTTGCTCCATTTGCGATCGCAAGTATACTTTATTAATGGAACTGAGATAAATACGAAACATGATATTGCATTAGTTAAATACGGTTAATTAGTGGAAATGTTGTAAATAGTTACTGTAAAGTTAAACACATGTAAATGCACACACAACTTACAGATATGCTCGTAAAACAGGTGCAACACTTGCGTAAGAAATTATAACAATTGGAATCGTCTTAAGGTATTAAATATTGCAAAAAGAGAAAAATAATATCAGAGAGGATACAAAAATATATTACAATTAAATTCAGATATTTGTAATGTTACTTATGTTTACTCTGGTTTCTTCAAGATTTTTAAAACAGTAAATCTTGGTAAGACATTAAAAATATTCATACTACCAAGCATATTCTCATGTAAGATACATTTGTTAAAACGATCAAAAAGTGACAGGTGGCATATATATATATATATATATATAT
This sequence comes from Medauroidea extradentata, assembly GCA_003012365.1. Taxonomy (NCBI): domain Eukaryota; kingdom Metazoa; phylum Arthropoda; class Insecta; order Phasmatodea; family Phasmatidae; genus Medauroidea; species Medauroidea extradentata. Next base: position 285 of record PNEQ01060179.1, on the reverse strand, counting down.
ACAGGGTGTATTTGAAATGAGTTTACAGGTCAACGGGGTGATGTAGACGACGCCGAGACAATTACGTTGATATAGGACACGTAAGTTCGGACACGTCTGGAAATGCCCGAAAAGTGGCTCACAAAATTGAACGTGACGTCACAGTGACATTTACTGAAGGTTATCGTTTGCATTGTTATTACGAGTGATTGTGTAAACGTATCAATTGTTAGCAAAGTTGGTGGAAACGTAATGTTATTTACTGTACAGTAAATACCCTGACCATCTCTTAAGAAATGTCGCTCT
>PNEQ01060178.1:0-36513 GCA_003012365.1 Medauroidea extradentata | reverse complement strand
AACTCCTGTATAAGTTGTTTCTCGCTGCTCGTTCCTGCTTTTCGGATCGTCTGCCTTGATTATTGACCAACTAAGTTTTATTCTTAATAATTACGTTTCTTACAAATAAAAAAAATACATACATATTTTTTTAAATATTTACGTAAGCATCACTCTGACGCGAACACCACCTCAATATCGCTACTGGTTAGATAGATATAGTGGGTTGATGGAAAACAAATTTTGTGTTTTTTCACCCTTTTGAGTGTCGAATTTCGAAATATTTTAAATTTACATCTTAGACATTTGTATAAGTATTCAACTGAAGTGTAAATCACATCGCTAGCCCGTTCAGTTGAATCAAAATCGATCATTCACTAAAAAATACCACATATCACCCCTGCACAGTATTGAGAAATCGAATTTCGAAAAATCTGAAAACCGTTTTGCGATAATTTCTGTAATCATCTTCCTGAAGCAAAAATTAATTGTATATATCGACGGGTCCGATAGATATAGAGGATTTATCTAAAACACGTTAGAGGTCTTTTCACTACTTAAGAGAGTAAATTTCGAAAAACCCTTGAATCACGTTTTAGAATACTTTATTGGTATCTCGTGGACGTAAAAAACACAACATTAGCCCGTTGGGTTCAAGATATATAGACGATTAATTGAAAACGCTTTTCACCACTTTTCACCCCTTTTCACGTCCTTAGGTGGCGAATTTCGAAAATTCCTGAAATTACTTTTTAGGTTTTTGAGTAAGCATCAATCCTAAACAAAAATCACGTCTCTATATAAAAAACTATGGGATCGATATATATCGAATGTGAGTCGAAATCTCATATTACCCCATTTTTAACCAGTTTAGGGTCGAATTCGGAAAATATATTTTAAATGGTACTTGGGATATTTACAAAAGCACCAATTTAAAGCATAGAGTACTTCGATATCTCGATTGATTCAATAGATATGGAATGATAATCGAAAACACATGTCACGTATTTTCACCCCTTTAAATAAAGAATTTCGAAACGATTTTGAGTCCTGCCATAGACATTTGTAAAAGTAACCAATTAAAGTTAAAATCACGACGATAGTCAATTGTGTTTCAAAGATAAAGACGATTCATTAAAAACACATTTTGCCCCTTTTTACTGCCTGGGGGTCGAATTTCAAAAAAAAAAAAAACCTAAAACTACTTTTTGGGTATTTACGTAAGCAATATTTTGAAGTAAATATCAACTCTCTATCCCGAAGGGTTCGATAGATATCGATAGTTGATTGGAAACACATTTAACGTCTTTTCAGTCCCTTAAAAGCTGAACTTCGAAAAATCCTTAAATTGGCTAATATGCATTTTTACAAGTGTCCTATTAAAGTAAATATCAGGATGATAGGCTGTCGGGTTCGAGCTCTATCGACGTTTCTTCGGAAACACATTTCACCCCTTTTCACCCCCTTAGAGGTCGAATTTCGAAAAATCCCTTCTTAGTGCTCGCCTACGACCTGAAGGGAACCCCCACAAAAATTTTCACGATTCTAGGTCCAGTGGTTTGGGCTGCAGTTTGATATGTCAGTCAGTCAGTCAGTCAAACAGTCACCTTTCATTTTTATATATATATATAGATATGCGCGGCACAGAACACGTTTGATATAAAATTATTTCATTTAAATATGGGGCCAACACTTAATGTTTTATACAGCCCAGTCAGTCAGATACCGTATCCTAAACTTATATTTTAAACGACACTTATCAAAACGTTATCTAGGATTGGAACGTCGTAACTTTGTGTTCGTAAGTCACCCACGTGACTACAGCCATAAATATGACATGAAGTACTAAATAAATTTTCAGTGAGCGTAGTTGAAATGAAGGAAAACGAATTCATAAGATAAGTTTGTTCTCCTTTTTTTTGTCGTTTAAGACTGCTCTGCGTCGAAAAATGCGTATTTCACATTTGTATCAAACACTCTCCAGCTCTTACTCATTACATTAATAGTAATTTCTCAAAAATTTAACTATTTTTCTGTTCCGTAGTTTTCATACAAGTCATGTCAAAGTAGTGATTGGAGTGGAGGCAAATGTATTAAGGGCGTGGTTCACCTTAGTTTTCAACGTCTTTTTTATTTTTATATTTGTACAAAATATTTTTGTCTTATTTTAGACACAAATTGTCATTAAATCATCCTCCTTGGAAATTTATGTGTCTCTCATAGTTTTTGCGCAATGAGTCGTCAACGTCAAAATTTGCACTTTACGGTTTTATGCACGCCACTAAAAACAACTGATAGCCTATACCAAACCGAAAAAATTCACAGTGTATAGCAATTTTGTAGGCCATGATTTGACCTATATGAAAACAAAAAAAATAGTTTTTAATAAAAAAAATATTTTTATTTGGTTTTTATATATGTCAAATCATAGCCTACAACATTGTTATTCGCTGTGAATTTTTTCGGTTCGGTATGTCAGTTGGTTTTAGTGGCGTGCATAAAACCGTAAAGTGCAAATCTTGACGTTTACGACTAATTACGCAAAAACTATAAGAAATACACAAATTTCCTAAGAGGAAGATTTAATCACAATTTACGTCCAAAATTAAAATTAAAATTATCTGGTACAGTTGTAAAAAAAAAAAAGACGTTGAAAACTGAGGTGTACCGCCCCCTTAAGCTGACACCTTTGTAATTTCATGTAAGAATGGCTCGTATTGAAAAATTTCTTGAATATACCTAACATTTTGCATGTATTTGAGTAGACGTATTAAAAAATAGTTCTTTTTAATGAAATTACGAAGTTGTCATGCTGTAACTTTATGCATTATCACGCATTATAATTTATTTCATTCGAAAAGTTTGAATAGTTTATACTTTGGGTATAACTACTGACAATAGTCAAATCGCTATATTGACGTGGACTAGTACGTAAACTACGGAATCGAACAATATTTTATTTATGGAAAATTACTAGTAATTTAACGTGTAATAGTTGTATATCGTTTGGTGCAATTATAAAATTACAAATTTTTCGGTACAATGCGCCCTTACGAAATATGATAACTACTACCTTTAAAAATGATATTGTGACAAATAAAACGTTTAAATAATGCAACAATTTTAGGGAATAACAAAAATAATACTTTCATTCCAATGATCACTGCTAAGAGTTATAGCTCCTTTTACGAAGGTAAAAAATATTATTTCTATTTAGGAAAATAGCACGCAGGATATTACTTACCAGCGGAAATACGTTGGTGCCACGTGTGATTCAACTGTGCAAGGCTGCAGAAATATATTGGTCTCTTTTTCTCTCTTCCTTCTTCCTCTAAAATTGCTCGTATATATTAAGATTTGCAACAGCAATTCTGTGTACCTTTCTTACGATATATTACTCCGTAACTCTATGGCTGTATATATAGCCCACTCGAAACGGACTAAATTCAGGCTTTCTGAACCCGAAAAATAAACCACCTGCAAACTCGTACAGTAAAACATAAAAATAAATTGAATCAATACTTACTACTGAAATACTGCACTGTCTCTGATATACATCTAGAAAGTAGACAAGTAACTCAGTACCCGAAATTAATAACTGGTCGTGTATGAACACTTATTTGCGTTGTCATGTAGTTTTTTCGTTTTTTTTTGTATTTATAGTTTCATATATCTTTGAAAATCATTCGATGTGGCAATGTTTAACATCAGAGAACTAACCCAATTAGAAAATTTAAATGAATCTTAATAACAGCTACAAACCGATTAAACAAACAGTAGGAAATAAAATTTACTCAATTAGGATGTTATCATAACGCACAAGGTTTTTTTTTCTGCGACAAAATTTCAGAGCGTATTATAACGTACTCTACGAGGGGACTTTGGAGAAACTGCTTCGTTTATTGAAGCTATGACAGGATTAAATATTATGTGTGAAAATATTGCATTCTCGTTCGAAAAACTACAAATAAATAAATGTCACGTTCGCTCAACCTACTTCTGAGCGAGTGGACTGTTAGCAAATATTTCCATCAGACGAGATGGGCAAATTATTTGGTATTGCTAGGAGTTCAACATCATCTCAATCATTTCTAAATAATTTGTAAATGACAGTAGTTTTCAACAATGTAGCTTTCCTCTGTCTGGACATGCTTTTCACAACACCTACTTATTGTGATGTAGTGTTTATACCGAAATTGTCTTCAATCTACCACGACAGCTTATTACATCTTACACCTATATTATCATACAATTAAAACTAATAAATAATAAATGGTTTCATTGAATCGGACTCATATGAAACAAAGTTCCCTTAACCTATAGATGAATCTTATGCGCACACTCCCTCGCAACACAATCTTGTTTCGCCGCTCGTACGAAAGACTTTGTTAAATCTGTTCGATAATATTTTAAGCCACGATGTTAGCCTAACTATCACTGAAAAAAGAGTATAGTTGCAGGTACCTTTCTTGTTTTAAAATGGGGACAACAAAATAGTTTGGTTGTTGGTACTACTCCAGACAGTTCCTACAACAATCTGTTTTGTAGAAGAAACAAAGAGCCTTGTTGCTTTTACACAACATATGGTAACTTTTACAAAACAGACTGTTTAAGGAACTGTCTATAGTAGTACCAACAACCAAACTGTTTTGTTGTCCCTATTTTAACACAAGAATGGTACCTACAACTATACTCTTTTTTCAGTGTAGGAGGAAATTTCAGTCCTGTAGTTCAAATAATAACCCGAGCAATTTTTCAAGTGTCCAATAATTCACGGGAGTATCATCTTGATCAACTGCTAGTCACCCTGCTCAAGAGCAGAACGAGGCGTTGTTGTTTCTGCTTGGATGTGTTGGACACACGCAACAAGCAGGACCGGCGCAAACGTTTTGGCAAACTGGACGCCTAAGTTACCAAGAACACTGTAAAAAATTTTCTCCGTCGATTTACGGAATTTCCGGTAAAAATTTCTCCGGATATCTCCGTGAATTCACGGAAACATATTTCCTAATCCAACAGAAGTTTCCGTAAAACAGTCTCAACACACGGAACTGAGCCATACTTACATGTCTGTAATGCTACAATTGCATTTCTACTGATTTGCATTTTTACCGGTGATGTTATTAAAATATATCCGTAATATTTATAGCTCTGTAACCCATAAATTTGCGATTTTCTTTTCTCGTGCAAGTGTCCGCAGACTTTCGGACATATTACGTATGATTCTGTAATGTACATTTACTATAAACATTTCCGTATTTTACTTTTACGGACACTATTTCCGTTTATTAATGATACATTTCCGTTAAAATTTATAAATGTGTACATGAGAGTATTTCAAGTGGCACCGAATGCCAGTGGAATTTTTGGTATGTTATTAAGGAGTACAAAACAACAGTTGCTAAAAACTCTTACAAACATAAGGTTGCGCTGTTAAAAAAAAATCCGTTGCTTTACGGAGAAGAGCTGGTAAAAATTCTCCAGAAGTGTCCGTTAATTTACGGAAAGCAATTAGCTCCATTTATGGAAAATCACATATTTATGAGAATTTATTATGATGCAGGCACAGTAATGTGTACGGTTATTTTTTCTTGTTTATTCTCGCAGTTGAACATATGTTTAATTAATGAAACGTAATTATGTATAACTGTGTAGCAAAATAATGTTTACATTAATTAAACAGACAGTTCCGTAAAATTATCCGAAAATTCACGGAAATTTTTAACAGTGAAGTCGGGGGTGGCCGGATGGTCGCCAGCATATTTTATTTAATACACTTTACAGTAACAAAATCATTGAAAGTTGGATTTATTTTGGCTGTCTAGATTAAGTGCAAATGTATAAATTCAAAACGTTTTCCATTGTCGTAAGCGGTGGTGATTTTGGGCTCGTGGGGTGATTTTGGAACATCTAAAAACACTAATTTTTAGTATATATGGTAGTCCTGAGTAAATAATTTTTTGGTCAATGAATTTCAAACAACTAGTGTCCACATTAAATTCCAATAATTTTAACTTACAGTTAACTAACACGGAAAATAAAAACTGTATAGAAGTATTCCAAAGTCACCCCGCTTACGGTACTTTTATATATTGGCAATAAATAAAGAGAAATCGAATGAGGAATAAAGATGAAGGGAAAAAAAAGTAGTTTAAATGGAGCGGGAATAGTAATAATTTTTCGTGCAATGTGATGCGCCGGTCCTGGCACCAAATCATAGTAGGTCAGCAATACAAAGACTTCTGGTTGGTAGGTCCCTTCAATCGCAGTTTTGGTATCATGTGTTTGCGACACGCTGGTTTCCATTTCCTCCTCGTCCGTTACGCGGTCATGTCCCTCAGGGCGCAGGAGAGCTAGCCGCGTAATGAACAACTGCGTCACACAGGTGCGCGTTACTCACGCCTGCTAAATCTCCAGTCGAGGTTGCCCGCCGCGGGCAGGGGCTATCGTCGTACGTTCCTGCCGTGTCGAGGACAGATGTGATTACAGCCGTAGCCCGACACACGGCCCGGAGATTTGGCAATATGTTAATCTCGCCTTCCCCACACTCCCCTGACCCTTAGGGTTAGTTAGGATACTCGCAAGCATTCTGTTGGCGAGGGTACCACGCATTAGTACATTAGGGGATATGTCATCTCCTGCCGGTAAACGTGTAAACAGCTGCTGACAACTACATGTAACCTTTAACACGTGTATAATTAAGTGAAGCGATTTTGTTCAACGCTTAAGGCCATGCTCTCATAATTCTACTGTTCTCGCGACATTTATTTTTTAACGCTTAAATGAGAGGAGAGATATACAATATGTTCTGCAGTTTTATATGAAATTGTTTTTGCCGTGATAGCTCAAGTTTTTCTTTAAAACAAGGATTTATACAGTTTAGACTAAAATGTCAATTAACAAAAATTTCGTTAATTACATAATTAACCCAAACCATAATATTAACTGCATTGAAAATATTAGCTGAAATGGAGAAGACGATTTTATACAAAATAGCCAGACAGATTATCATATCTGCTATCGTTTAGGCGGAAATAATTAATATCACCTTAAGTGCAGATTGTATTTAAATAAACGCTGAAAACATCATTTGATTTCTATTTTTTTTTGAAGCCGATGTGGATAAAATACTCAATGATAATCCTAGATGATGGTATTTACCAGCTTTATGAGTAAATATATATCCAAAATTACTCATTCCTTACGCGTGATCTCTTGCGCCGTAGTTAACTTCACGAGGTTCTGGCATCAGAGATTGTGCCTAAGATATTCATAACATTGGAAACCATTTTATTTTGAACGTTGGCTAAAATTATTGTCTAGAACTGTTACGGTTTAGTTTTCGCAAATTGGCTTCAAGAAACCTATAGTTATAGATTAATGCTTTTAGCGTTGAATTATGTACCACGCCCTCTTAAGGCGCCGCCTACCATAAGCTTAAAAAGCGTTACAGTTTGTTCGTTAATACGGGTTTTTTACGAAACTGTTTCTCATAAGCCAAGCGTGTCAATGCACGAAAATTAAATACACTTCAAACGATGACGGAATGGTAGTTTCTAAGCATCGCGTCAATAAGAAAAATCTTTTCGGAACTCCTCAAAAAGGCTAAAAACAGGTTTTCCAACCTGTTATATCAACAAACCTTCGCGCAGGTATTTCTTTAAAACTACTCTATAAATATACAGTGGATTTTTTTTTAAACTTTCCACCAATAAAAAGATGGGGTCACCAATGAATGTGTCAGTCAGGCGAGTTGTCTACGATTCCACCGCACACCGTTTCATTGTCTTGCAGTAGAGGTGATACCGCACCAGATGAGCCGGTCAACATCGCACTTGGCACCGTGCCTCACACACACAAACACACGACAGTAGACGGGCACCTTAAGGGCGCGGTCTACCGCAATTTTCATCACCATTTTTTAATTTTTTATTTGTACCAGATATTTTTTTCTTATTTTAGACACAAAATGTGACTAAATTTGGCTGTTATGAAATTTTTTCATCTCTCATAGTTTTCGCGTAATGGCTTGTTAAAGTGCCCTAAAGATAGCCACCTGCTCAGTTCGCCTATTCGTGTGAAGAGCTTCAGTTGACATAAGTTTATTCGAAAACTATTCAACGTGCGTGAGTGATGTCTACTTGGGAATAACGTCTAAATAACTTTACATGCGTGCACAGCCATTTAAAGTCATCCACTTACGTTTAAAGCTTATTTTCTCGTCGTCGAAAATTGCGGAAATAGATGTTTTTGTAGTGTTTTATGGTACGGAAATACTGGCCTAGAATATCTCACAGGACATAAGCGTGTACAGCATATCCTTACTATACGTCATGTAATGATTGGGCCATCACTGAATGTCTCTTTGGTGCGACTTGTCAGCGTGCTGGGTCAGTGACTTGCACATAGAGGCTAGGGTGAAGCGTGATGCGAGTGCTGTATCGTCCTTAAGGCTTTCGGGCATGATAAGGACAAGCCTTCAAACTAGGATAATAGTTGTAGATTTTCATGGATGGTCGTTAGACACCTCTTCCACTGCGAGTCCAAGATCGAGAAAATGTGTCCCACAATACGCGCGAAGATTGTGCCGATAACACGTTCTTCCCTCAAACTGCTCCTACGTGAAGGTGTAGTGCAGACAGTCTGGCCAACAAACTCAAAATTACATTATGTGCCTAGCCGTGTCCGAAACGAAGCTTTTACATATTTAGGGTTTGGGAATTTTGAGTGGATAGATTCGAACGTTATAAAATAGCACTGTTTGTGGCAAAGTTGGAAACTATATAGTTGTTGGTATTTCGACGTTTTTTTTTTTTTACTTTTCACTGTTGAATAAATTGTCTATTCGTTATTCTATATAAACTAATTTGCTGTTCTTTTCACATCCTAAATTGCGATTGCTACGATAATCTTTATTTTGTTTTAGGATTGATTTATTTAGAAAATACGAAATTTATTTTTAAGTAAAAAAATATTTGCTAAATACAAAATGACACAATGGGCTTTTAATTTAAATTATTACTGTTTTTAATGGATATGTATAGGTTCTTCAGCCAAAAAGCGGAGTATAAAACGTAAGTAAACAGCAGCCGACGAATTTACAGAGGTATTTGGGAATTTAGCCTGCTAATTCACCTTAGTAAATTTTACACCCTAAATCCCCATATGTATTCTTCACTAACCTGGTCACGTGGTTGATTTAGTAACCTAAATAGTCGTTTCGGACACGGCATCTGAGATGAACTTAGGTTAATTCTATTTTAGGTTAGAAAGATCAGTGTTATATGTTTGTCGGGAAAGTTTGTGCCGTTTGAGTGCTGGTAATGGTATTGCACCATGACCAATTACAGAGGTTTCCTGAATTTTAAGATACATTAAGTTGATAATTTAAAACACTAAATCGGTTTCTTTTCACTTTAAAATTAAAATTAATCAATTCTATCACTTCCAAGTTTATTTAAATTTAATTTTACTATGGTTTCTTATTTATCTTGTACATTATCAATTGAAGCGAAATTGGTCAGTGGCAGAAATTTTCTCTGTGCGAAACTCGCACATTAGAAAACGTATTTTCTTTCTAACCTGTAGTAGAATTAACCTTATTTGAACTGAACACTTCGTTTTCGTGTACAATGTCGCAAAAAAAGTTGGCAATATTCAAAAGAAAATACAAGCCTACGTGCAATATTATGCACAGGTTCAAATTTCATAAATTATTATTCTAAAACGATTTCGTTAGTGACATGGCAGTAGTTACGTTATATCTTTAATGAAAGATACGTAAGTCAGATTATTACTTTAAATAAATTAGTTAAAGAGTAAGTACATGAAGATAATGATTTTACATTTGCGGAAAATAAACAAGTTAGATTAATTCTTTTGCGTTAGAAATGAACAGGATGAGAAAATTAAGTTAAACACACACATTAATAGTTTTTTTGTGATTATATTTACAGTTTCAAAAAAGTGCAAGTTTTTTTTATTTTAATGAAATAAGTTTAATTGCGTTTAGTTTAATGTATTTGTATTTTTGTTCGTAAAATCACAGGAATGGCAATTTGTATATCGATGGACCATGAAATATGTATGCAAAATAATTCAAACATAGTGTCTTTTTTTTCAATAATTTTTGTAAGAGTTCAAACTATACTATTTGAACTACGTACACAACTCTTTACACATAAGGTGCCCTGATTTGTATAACTCCGAAATGTATTTTCACTGTCTAGAATATATACGTTTTATTATGTTTATCATCCAACAATCAGCAAATGAATGGTTTCAATAATGTCTTAATATGTCATTGATTGGTAAAAATGAGTTATATTTTGAAGTAAAGTTCCCGCCATCTACTTTACTCTAAACTGATCCTAATGACATGCATATTGCCACTGGTTTAGCACACTTACATATTTATCTCATTTGCAATATGGTTTAGGAATGTTGTACAAATATATTTTCAGTGATTTCCTTTTAGGCCTTGAATGAAGACGAAACACAATTATCCCTTTTATATGCTACCAAAATGACGCACCTATATTAATCATTTCTACTAAAAATGAATGTATTCAACTAATACAGCACTTTATTCTGAACCTATATATTGTGTTATGGTACAATTTTAATGACGTTTATTAGAGTTATGATTACTTTATAAAAATTCGGTAACTACGCATTGAAACGGTCGTTTCGAAAAAAGTGTAGGGACCTAGAATGGACGGCAAAATAATCTCCATATCTTCCTTAGTAACACACTAAAGACGCGATGTCATCACATGACAGGGAACATTTTTTCGGGGTCCGAAGTAACCGTTTTTCGCTAATTTGGCGAAGTGCGAAACATCAAGAAGCCAGTGTGAATAGAAGTGTAGAGGCCGTCGCTAGGCTTCGTTAGAATCAATTCAACAACAGCGCATGCACGTACAACAGCTTGACAAACCTTTGTGTGTCCATGGAAAATATATGAACTACAGCTGTCTCCCTCTCTGACACACTAACTTGTCACCGGTACTTCGGAAACTGGTTACATTATGTGTCTTATGTAATAATAAGAACATATTAATGAAGGTAATTTCTATTGTTTCGTCACTCAAATGCTATGTATTTGTACTTTTACCACACCATTCCCGTCGTAGTCAGTGACCTACACACTAGGCCGGAACTTGTGTATCCTATGTGAAACAGGCCATTAAATTCAATTGCAACATTTAAATTATGTAATTGGCTATTGTTTTCAGGTACAGAACTGCTTCGAAAATCGCGTTTTACCCCTAAATTTCCCTGAGATTCATGGACCTCCCACTAGGGCGTAACTTATGAACAAGTAGGAATATAGAAAAATTATTTCCACCATTGTATTCAGTGTCTCTGAATGTCTGCTTGAAAAAAGTGTAGAAGCTCAGATTTCAAAGGATTCCTGAAGTCGGATATAAAAGACTCCCTCTACATAACAACAGCTCAATAAGAAGCCTAGAAGACTACATAAAAGAGACCTGTGAGATGTGAAAAATGAATAAGCTGCTAACCGGACCTTAAATCTTGGTTTTTGTAGCACTTTTGTTTACTTAAATTTCATTTTTAAAATACATGTAATCCTTTAAATCACATGTAGGCCTAATGTTTGAAAATATGTATAGTTTTTTTTTGCAGGATTGTACGTCCCCATATATGAAACTGAACATTACAAAAATAAAACAAGCCAAAGAAAACTACGCTATTGCAGCTATATACAAATTCGCTGGTACTGAGCCTGTGATCTGGAAGGACCCCATCGTGTCGTAAGTGCTTACCAAAATGAACTCCAGACCGGTATGAAAAATTTAATATTTTCAATTGCGAAAGTAACAGTTTTATGCATTTACAAGGACGGCGGTGTATTTTCGGTTTCTGGAATTGCAATTTACATGAGTAAGCGGCTCTTATGCTAGCTGTTATTCTAATGATTTTGTTCTCATATTCTTTCTTACTAGTGCATTGAAAAATAAATATCGAGCAGTTTTGATTATTTTTATTTTATAACTTATGCACAATTTTCAATAAAGACATCTTCCAAACGTAGATCTTTCTAAACATAATCTTGTACTGAATCAATTGAGAAAAGGGAACAAGCTTGCTATAGGCTATTCAGGATAAACAAAGCACTGCATAACATTTTCTGTGAACCATAAAGCCTGTTTCATTACTACTTTAAATACGAAAACTTTCGTGTAGCTAAATCTAGTGTAAACATTTCACAACTCTCGAAACTTATTTTTATAACTCTAACAAATTTACTTTTGTTTTAGTATAAGTATTGATAAGTACTTAGTTTGAAGGGAACCACATATAGTCTATCAGCTGAGTGAAACAATGCCTTTAATTATGCGGTAAAGACGAGTGAGGTGTCATTCTATTCAGTATTTTGTGTAGATAACGAATATGCTAACCCGGAAATCTAAATCGGTTACTTCTTTATAGTTTTTAAAGAAAATGTAAAAATATATAGAAATTTTGTTTTACAGGTTAGACTTTTCCTAATCTACAAATAAACTGAATAAAGTGTCATCTCACTCGTCTTTATCGCAGGACTGAAGGCATTTTCGTGAGAATTGGACTCTAGTTAATACATCAGGCCCTGCAGATAATCCCTGTCAGATTTGGTAACATGAGTTGCCACTTCTTGTCCTCTCAAAACTGCTATGCGTTCACTCAAGGTACTGCGGATAGAAGCAACATATCTCCACAAGTAGATGTCATGTTTTCGTCGGGTAAAATTTTAAGTAATTTAGTTTTGTAACTGTTTTTACAGGATAAAAATTATTCCAGAAATGTTCAGATTGCAACATACTATAGAGAATTGTAAGTCACAAGTCTAAGACATGGTTTTATGTGTTATTCGTACTGCATTACTCTACTACACTTAACTAAATCAATTAAAAAAAGGCTTATTTTCCACATTTTTCTTTAAAAAAAAGTTAAAAGATTTATATACATATTAAATGTCTTAGACAATTATACGACATTACGGCAGCTACTTCTGAAAGCGATACACGTTTAACTTCATCCGTTCTCTCAAAAATGATCAAAAACGGTACACAAGTTTCCTACTGTTTTACATACCGTACCGAGCGCACTTAAGAGTGCGTGGTACATAATTCAACGCTAAAATCGTTAATATATAACTGTAGGTTTCTTTAAGCCAATTTGCTAAAGTTAAACAATAGCAATCCTAGACAACAGTATTAGCCAACGTTTTAAACAAAATTGTTTCCAGTGTTACGAATTCTGAGGCATAATCTTTGACGCCGGAACCTCGTGCATTTAACTGCGGCGCAAGAGATCACGCGTACCGAATTAGTAATCCTGGATAAATATTTACTCATAAAGTTAGTTAATACATTCATCTAGGATTGTCATTGAATATTGTATCCGTATTGGCTTCGAAAAAAGCGTAGAAATCAATTGATGTTTTCAGCATTTATTTATCTACCACGCACTCTTAAGGGCTCCACACTTCCAGGCTTGGAACGCGCAAATTACGTTCACCCGAGCAATAACTTGGACCAAGCTCTGATCACTTACTCCTTCGTGTCCGAATGTTAGTTTACGTATTTAAGTTATGTTTTAGCGTTTCTTTGCTGTATATAAACGCAACCATTTGAGGTATTCCATTTCAGTGGATTTAAGGCATCGGACATAACCGCAGCGCCCCTGTAAATGTATTACTAAGCCGTAAAATTGTATGCTCGCAGCTGAAAGTCTGTTAGAGGCCTATCGACAACATTAAGTCAGCAAACTAACGCAAACTCTAGCTGACTCAATACTTGCGTCAAGTGACGGGTAGCCTATATATCTGCGACTCGCCTAAACGTGATTTTGAACAGCAGTCCATTGTCTTACGAACAAATACTAAATACAGAAATTACAATGCGCCCAAAAAGACAACTCTGAAGAATTTTATGTAAAATGTAATAGCTAAAACTTATTTTGAAAATGCTCGCAGATTGTCATCGGCCGTGTACCGAATGAAGATGACCGTACGGTATTACACAGGTTCATGTCCAATAGTTCTGCTTCTCGGTTTCGTAATATTATTTTTATTCATGTATCATTGTATATTAAAACTTTCCGTATTATCCGACGCATAATTCTGTTTGGTATTTTTTTTTGTAAATGCATTGCTGCTCTGTATTGATTCGAATAAGTTTCAGGACATATTTTTCACTGCAGCTTTGTGACGAAAATTCCAATCAAAAGTATTTTCATGCTATGTTAAAATATTTTCATAAATTAGAATCTGGTTTCTTTATCGTGTATTCAAAGCGAAATAAAAATAAAATAACAATGTTAAGAACAGTAACTACAATGGATGTACTACTTCTAACATAAAATCAACACTGTTTAGAAAATAAAGTTGTATTTTTATATATTTGCGATGAAAATTTGGTTTTGGCATTATACCTAAATTTTCGACTTAAAAATGTATATGTAACGTGTTCCATGTTTACGTCACGTAAGTTTTACACGTCTCATACAGTACTAATTACATAAATTTCCCCTCATCACTTAAATTGACCCTCTGTAATTCGATTCATTGCAAACGCTGCGAAGGTCATGCATCGAATTAAACTGTTTCAGATATGAAAGAGGAACTTTTTTCACTAAAGAATAACGAGTATTTAACACATTATGCGAATTTAAAAATTAACACATCACAAGATTATAATCCAGGTAACTTTACAACCAAAAATAATTTGTTTTTAATGAAATGTGGATGTAACTTAAAATTGAGGCGCGATAACTACCGATACGAAATTCAAATATAACTTTATTTTATCACGTCTTACTAGCTTATTCTACGTACAGTGGACAATAAAATCGTGTAGTTTTAACAGATTTGACCACAGCAATTTTCCAAGGAATTGTTTGGAAGTTGTATGGATGGTAGCTTATGTTTCCGGCCAGAGCGAATCGCTGATAAGCTGTCGTTAGTAAGGCAATTTAGGAAGTTACGAAAGGAAAAGTTGCAAATATTTTACTGTACGGGAACAGTCCTTGTCTATTCATCGATATTCCAACATGAGAGATTTTGTCGGGGATGGAGCCCAAGGCCGGTAGCCGGGTAGCTATAAAATGGCTGCCATGAAAGTTAAGTTGTATAAAATTACTTCCTCTTTTACCAGACGCGGAAAGTTTTGTACGTATACAAGGTTGAAGAAGAACAAGGCTACGAGCAACGAAATATCATGAGCGAGGAAGATATTCTCATCGCTGAACATTTCGCCTGACGTTAAATTGTTGAAGGGTTCGCATAGATTTCGTGCGAATAGACTAATGTAACAATGTATTTGTGAGACAATGGAAAGGTAATGTAGATATTATACAACGAATTCACAGCTAGAGGACCTTTACTACGTAAAAATGTTAAATTTATTGTTTACTTATAGTGCAGCTGGAATGCGAAAAATACATTTGTTTATTCACGTATCTCTAAGGATGAATTCACCTAAAGAATAGGTTAATTTTTCTTTGACTTTTCTGTTAGTAAGTTAAGTAGCGCTTTCTGCTGAGAATAAATATTTTACCTGCACATCGTAGTGTAATCCACAACGTGTGAATTGTGTATTAAATGAAACTTATAAATTAAGTAGTTCTTGTTTAAATAATACAGAAACTATTTTTCCTTATATTTCTTGACCAATTACTGAGACAAGCTCGTTATGTCTTATTGTTCTTTCTATTATTTCTTAAATTTACTCCAAAGTGTTCATTAGCAATTACTAACAATTTGTACAACCTACGTAACTAAACTTTTTCCATTTGGTTTTAACAATATTTGTTTAGGACCTATAGGCTATAATACAGTATTGCATAAAAACGTTTAGGATACGTAACATCAAACTGTTGCAAGATAAATTAGGTCTACTTAAAGGAAGACATTAGAACTTATGCTAGCAATTAAAATTACCTTAATTTTCACAATATTTCTTAACAAAATTGTACTCTTCACTTTTTTCAGCACTTTATCACGAACTGTTTCATAGTTTTTACAGGGCTATCTGTATGGAAGAAAAAAAAAACTTAATGCTTCCCAAAATTTGCTCTGGCAAAAGCAACATTTTGGAGGAAAGTAGGGGTTCACTCATTCTAATTTGAGAAATGTCGTTGTGCTTTCTGGGTAAATTTCGAGTATTAAAACAACTATTACTACGTTATCACTGAAAATTAATATCATATGTTTTTGCCTGTTAGGCTGAATAATTGCCTTCTACCGTTCCCTAAATAAAATAGTTACATTGAACCATAAGCGCATACTCAATTGTTTTGCTATTTAATACAATTCGCGTTGAGTTGAATAAAACAGTGGCAAAGTATTTGTAAAGCCTGGTTTAACCGAGGACATACCTTAACGATTACAAATTTACTTTTCAACTAAAAATTATCTCTCAGCAGTCAAATAGAAAATGATAATCGGTTTATTTGGTATCAAGACAGTTTTAAATCGTAATGTTATTTTAACTGGAGCTTTTTCGTACTATCGAAAATCAATTGACGAAATAAAAAAAATAGCCTGAGCGGAGAAAAAACATACTAATACGAGTGTGATATACTGTACGTAATTAATAAGAACCTGTTGTCATGAAATTAATATTTATTTCTTTTTTCGTGCCGTTTAATGACAGCACAAAGTTTTTGAAGTGCCACGATTCACCTTATAGTGCATTGCATTTTTTATTGCCGTGTTTCAGTTGTTTATTATTTTTTTACGAAAGCCGGGATTACGTCGTCAACTAATTTTTAGAAACTAAATTCTCCATTTCTACCCGTTAAGTTCATAATATTCATGCCACGACAAAGATAAATAAATATTTTGCTTTGAAAGGATAATGGCATGGGTTCATGTAGAAAGCAGTTAGGAAATTACAGGTGCCGTTTTAAAACTGAGTTAATCCAGTAAATTTTCACGTTCGTGTGGAAACACAGAGTTATGAAATTTGCTAAGATTTTTTTTTCATTACTTACGTAGATTGGTGCATATTAGGCCTACGTGTTTATTTGTAATGTTGTGATACACTACACATTTAAGTTATCGACATAAATTCGAATACTGTATATTATAACTTTAGTAATTAATTTTTTATTTAAACGGTCTAGTACACATTTTTTACTGCAACTGCATAAAGGAAAATATTATAATTAATTTGGTTATCTGAAACAGTAATTAAGGAGATTGATACTAGTAATGTCTTTAGGAATATGAAATCCAATTTAAAATGTTTTTCCGGTAATTTTGCCACAAAAAAATAGTTTTAAAACATCGTTTCACTCTAAACAAATACTGATAGGTTAAATCATTGATACAAGTACCTAAAGTAATTTAGTTTATTTTTTTTACTCTGTTCCGCATTGATTAGAATACAGCACAAAAAAACGTGTCCCGAAGCGGGCGTTCTGAGAGAGTGCGTGAAATTCAATGAACTTCAATCCTCACAAATGTGTCGCGAATTCTAATGCACCTACCAATTTGGTTGCCAGGACATGTGAATTCAAACAGATAACTACAGCAGCCATTCTAAAATGTACCATGTGCATTTTAACCATTTTTATATTTTCCATGCATCAATTACCTAGAAGGATGTGTGTAAAATTCGCGCGGGCTTCATTCTGTCCTCAGGCGTTTCATTGCGGTTCTTCTCACCTGCAAATAACATTTAAGAACAATTGAAATAAAAGAAAATTGTTAAATATCCAACACATCACTGCCGTATATCGTGTGCGGCCAACAATATGGCGGCTGCCTGGGGGCAGTGTGTGTGAGAGTGAAGCACGGCGCCAAGGACGATGTTAAGGGCGTTGAGGTGGCAAAAATCCATTATTTTATATTTGCTTGACATAGTGTTAGTTTTATAGACGTTATTTGTAACTACATTTTCCACTTCTATAAATTTTTTAGCCCTCATAGTTTTCCCATAGCAGCATGTCACAGTCAGAATTTGCAAGTTCAGGAACATAGGTAACATTAACCAAGTAACTTACTCGAATGAAATAATTTACACTGAAATAATATAAAATTGGCACTATGCTAAAATATTTAAAAACACACAATGGAATTCCTTTGTACTTAAAAAAAATCGGAAAATGACGAAAATTTACCTCATTTATAGGAGTTTTTAAAAAAAGACAAAATTACTGTGTTGTGTGTTTTTAAATATTTTAGCATATGACCCAAAATATCTAATTTCAGTGTAAATTATTTAATACGAGTAAGTCACTTGGTTTTTGTTATACCTATGTTCCTGTACCTAACTTGCAAATTCTGACTTCGACATGCCGCTATGGGAAAACTACGAGAGGTAAAAAACGTCTACAAATGGAAGCTGTAGTCACAAGTAACGTCTATAAAACCAACACTATGCCAAGCAAATATAAAGTTTAGAATTTTGGCCACGTGAACAACTTTAGTCGGTTCATCTAGCGCGGTATCACCTCTAAAGTAAGACAGTGAACGGCTTGCAGTGTATTATAAAATACTTGTTTACTCAGCTTTGCACAAGAATTAAGGAAGAGGACGGCTGTAGTTAAATGTAGGCACTTGGTACTGAAACTATTTACTTGGACAATTATTCAGATGAGGGTTATGTTTAAATGAAAAGTTATGGTCTAAGTATGGTGACTTTACTCTACATAATTTACATTACAGATTACTACACGTTTGTAGGCCTGCTTCATAATATAGATTGGAAGGGAGCTGATGTTTAGTTAATTACAATCAGGTTTATGTTCTACTCTATGATGGCTGACCCTTTGTACACCTTGGACCTCACCGTTAGCATGATGCCGGAGACTGGTGATGGAGGGTTCGGTAAACGACGGACGGCGGCACGTCGTAAGTCTTGACCCAGGACCATCCTAGCGAGCTGGTGACTTCTTGAAGGCTGCCCTGTAGAAGACAGACCTTGTTTTCCTCGATATATTGTGTTATATTGCTACACATCAGTCCAGGTGGGGAGAACAGCTGAGGCCCTTGTCTTGTGCAACCACTGACCTAATTACACTGACGTCGTCGCTAGCCCGTCCTCCAGGCGATGCACTTGTTATGTATCGTGGAACACTCTCCTGACTGACACATTCAATGGTGGCCCCCATAATTTATTAGTGAAAAGTTTTGTGCAAAGTCCAATACATTTTTATATTGTAGTTTCACACCAATCCCATGAATAGTTGTTTTTTAGATGTAATATATTTAAAAAAAACTGTTTCTTAGCCATTTTGTAGGGCTACGAAACAATCATATTAATTAAAGCGGTATTTTTAAACTACCATTCCGCCATCGTTTAAAGGTTTTGATCTTTTCGTAAATGCTCATGTTAGAAACACTTTTAGAAGCATAATAAAAAAAGAGTTCTGCTAGCACGCTGCGACGCTGTTTATACGGCAGGCAGGTTCACTACAAATGAAAACGGACTGCGGTCCAAGTAGAACTTCGATAACGTTCTATATTATGTTGCTCGCGGTAAAAATCAGTGCAATGGCCTTTTTTTTTTAGTCTTGAGAGATTTTTCAAATGACACTGTTTACAATGGAAAATGTTACCTGTTTTAAAACTGCGCTATAAATCTTTGGTTTACTTGCAAATTGTTTGGTTATTGATTCTGTGTTTGGAAAATTGAGCTATAGAGTACACTCATGTTAGTGTTAGTATAAAGTTATATACAATACATTTAAACAAACATTTTTTTGAAATATAAATTTTTAATGAAAATTGAGCATATCGTTAAAACTGTATAAAGAAATATGTACAAAGATTCAATTAATATATCATTTAAAGTTACATTACAATAACGTATTTTTAAAACCAGTTTCCACAGTCAACAGCAAATGCAGTGTGGCTGCGTAGTGTTCAATGAGTTCGCTGTGGCTCCACACACGTTTTCTAATGAAGAAATAGCTGACATCCACTTCATGTAGGGCGAGCTAATGGCAATACACCGGAGGCAGATCGAATGTTTCAACAGACGTACCCGCAGAGAAGACGGCCCGACAGTAGAGTGTTCGCAAGGGCACATCAACGACTGCGCGAGACGGGATCATTAAACCCAACATGCGACATGCAGGTAGACCAAGAACAGTTCGGACATGGAGGAGCATGTGTTGCAGCAGGTGGATGAAAAGCCGGGCACAAGTACCAGACAAGTTTCTGCTTCAGAAGGTGTTTCTCTATACCTCATATGGCGGGTATAATATGAGGGACAGTTGTACCCATACAATGTACAACGTGTGCAAGCATTGGCCGCACCAGACTTTCCAGCGCGGGTTGCCTACTGCCAATGACTCCTGGCAGAACGTGGGCGAGATCCACAGCTCCTCGTGCACGTTTTATTTTCAGACGAAGCATGCTTCACCCGAGATGATATCACGAACAACTTCAACACACACATGTGTGCTTATGAGCACCCACGTGCTATCATTGAGATGGCACATCAACGGAGATTCTCCATGAATGTTTGGGCAGGTGTCGTTGGTGATATGTTGTTAGGGCCACGTCCTACCTGGCCGACTTACTGGTCGTGCGTATCTTCATTTCCTGTAGCACGAGCTAATCGACATTTTGGATGGTGTGCCTCTTGGTGACAGGATGCGTATGTGGTACATTCATGATGGTGATCCGGTACATTTCCGTGTGGCTGCTCGGGAACATGTCGCACGTATGTTCAACAACAGGTGTATCGCCCGTGGCTTGCCAGTATACGATGGCCTCCCAGGTCCCCCGACTTGAACCGACTGGATTTTTTTTTGTGTGGGGATATTTGAAAGATTTGGCGTATGCCAGCCTTGTTGACAGTGTCCACTAACTACAGGAATGAATTGTAGATGGTTTCCACTGCATTCGGAACACACCTGGAATTTTTGAACGTGTACGGGCATCGATGCGAAGACGTGCTGAACCCTGCCTTCACATGAACGGCGCCCATTTGAACACTTGTTGTAATGTCTTCGTCCACATGTGTAGCATTTTCACGTTTTGATCCTCGGGAACACTGATATTATGTCGTAACATGTAATGTGTCAAATTTAGACAACCATTGGTTTCCGGAACTATGGTTATAGCATTATTTGCTTGTTTCGTCATCCTGGACACACCCCTTTAGTTTCATATAATCATCAAACATCCTATATATATATATATATATATATATATATATATATATATATATATATATATATATAGTGCAGTTACCAAATTTTAATTTCTGTCGATATAAGTAGTTCAGTTACCAAAACTTTCATTACTGTCGATAAAAACTGAGTTGCGTGAAACGTGGTTGCCAGT
This sequence comes from Medauroidea extradentata, assembly GCA_003012365.1. NCBI lineage: Eukaryota > Metazoa > Arthropoda > Insecta > Phasmatodea > Phasmatidae > Medauroidea > Medauroidea extradentata. The sequence goes on along the minus strand of PNEQ01060178.1, from coordinate 15,224 downwards.
AATTATACATACAACAAGAACCGTTATTGTTTACAGCCTTTAATGGTACAGTTTTACAGGTTAGCATGTACACTATTAGTTGTCAATGTACCAACTACTCGATAACGACAACTAGTCCCGCGGGAGAAAAGCGAACTACCACTGTGTTTTCCTTGACCATCACCATTGTGGCACAGGCAGCTGGCTCGGTTTTCGTCGCTACGTTTCCACTGACTGTATGCCATGAATGCATGTCAGGCGAAGTAGATTTCCCCTCCCTGTGAAGTGTCTACCTGCTCCTAGCGCCACACTTCTTCCCCTCACGTCAGGACTCTATAGTTGCCGTGGTCGAGTGGTAGTCAGAAGCAAGAGTACGGGAAAGTGCTATAATCGTATTTTTACACTTTGTTTCGTGTTTCGCCACATATTTAGCATTCTGCAGCTGATTGATACATCCAGTTTCTCACATGGGGAAACGTTCATGTACAGGTTCCTGTCTTGTAGTAATGCATGTTTTACTATGCCATACTTATTGTCATACTTTGCTATCAGATATGTGTATTTTGCTTGTTTTGGTGTTACATTTTGCCGTTTCACTTTTCTGTCGTCTTTTCTGATTTCGACAATTTTTACACATGATTGGATAGGAAAATAACCTATTTCTGTTTCGTATTTTTTCCGCGTTGTATTTTAGTTCTTGGCATTTGTAGCTTCGTTATGTTAATTATTTTTCTCATTGTTATTAATATTCTATATCTGCATTGATTGGTTAATTATACTGGTGTTGAATTAGTCATTTATTTAGATTGCAGCCTTTCTTATATTTTATCGGTCTGCTATAGATTATCAAAGAAATGTTATCTACGTTTATCGATCTCCTACTGTTTAGCAAGTAAGTTATTACGACTTTATCTAAATTCCGTAATTAGGTAAGTTGTAAACTGTTCGTCACAAATTTTGTTGCCAATTAATATACAGTAATTTTAAATCGGTAGGCATAAAAATTTCGTTATAAACCTTCACAATGTGGCAAGGAGTACAAGGGATTAAGCGGCAGGCAGCGCGTTTCGCGGCCAGTCTTGTTAATCGTGTCTTCATCAACTTCCGACACCTGACAACCAGGAAATCAGATGCTGCCGGCGTCCTAGCTGTTATGGCCAGCACGCGTGCGCGCCATCAAGCTGCTGGCTAACGGTTAATTGACCCAGTTTCAATTACCGGTAGACCGCGCAGAGGGGAGGGGGAGGTAGCTGAGGCATAGGCGTCTACAAATTAACACGTTTCGGCGAGTGAGTCCTGCATTTTCCAAGTCATCTTCTCCTTTTATGACTGAGCGAAATGACGTCGTAACTCTAGTACGTTGGACTCGTATTCGTGAGCACCCGGGTTTGAGTCCTGTCTCTAAACATCTTAATTTCGGTTTTCCATGGAGTATACTGGGATGGTTCTTTAATATAGGTTGTCTTAGATTCCTTTCCTAATTCATGTTCTATTCTACACTAGGATGTAAACTGTCTCCAAAGGCGAGACTTAAAGCCCATTAAAAAAAAAAATGAAACGGTATGTTAACGTCAAAAAATGTCTAGGGTTCAAAACTTAACACGAGATTTCACAAAGTGATAAAAATGAGAAGAAACAGAAAACTATGAGAGGCAAAAATGCCGTTTAGGCCTGTTATTCAGGTAGTATAGAATGTGGAGAGAAAGTCAGTTAAATAGGAATTGTGTGGCATTACGATCATTTGAAGTAGTTTTTTGGGTAAATGCATTGTGTGCGTCAGTGGCTTATAAATGTGGAAGTCATGAGGGTGACCTAGTAATACGCATCAAGTCTCAATCTTACACGCAAGTTTCTGAATTTGCATTCAGTCTTCTTGCCGATAGCTCGCTTATGTATAATACATTCAGTGGTTGTGCTGTAATTTTCAGTGTAATATTAAAGACAAGGGTGTACTTGTAAGAGCCCACAGCTTAATCAGAATTCTGGATCAAGATGATGTAATGTAAAACAGGACTACAAATACACCCGTTTGCACAATTTTTGACGCAAGGAAATCATTTTTGCAGATGAGGATATTTAATGGGTGAATACGTGCGTCTTGAATTTAATGATATTTTTTATTTCTCACGGAAGTTTCGAATTAAATTTTATCTATCGAAATTACAGTTTTCTGATACATATACGGTCGTCTATTTTCCCGTGTTATTATTATTATTTTTTTTTTTGCGTTTATGTAAGACTTAGATGGAGCAATGCCGTATTATTTCATCCTTTTTAATGGAATGTTAAGTCAAGGATTCATCTAACTGTATTTTTTAATGTTTTGGCTTCTGAAAGTACGTATTGACGAAAGATCATTTCGATTGATTGCAATTTAAAGTACTGATTTTATTCGGAGGAGAATTCAAAAATGTGTTCACGCTTTGCGCAGTGCATAAACGGTTCAGGAAGTTGTGTGGCAAAGTGGGGATAACCTCCTCAGTGCGTAGACGTCCCACCTGAAGAACGCATTTTCAAAAAATGAAAGTGTACAGTACCTCCAAATAACGTCTAGAAAGCTAACACTATTACATTAAAATATAAAATTGCTATTTTTCCCCACTTGGACGCACTTAACGTGAGGCAGTACTTGAACCTCATGACTTTCAATTTGGAAAGCATGGAAAATAGCACAAGGTATCTATATGAAAGGTTTTCATTGATACAACAGTTTTAAGAAATCATACGTTTATTTAAAAAAAGAGGCAAATAATTTGGTTTGGGACAGACGGTTGCCTCCATTTACCAGTCAAAATATGAATATTTTTTTGACTATACTTTGACTTAACATAAGCGAAATTTTATATTTTTTTGTTTATATGAACAATTCTTTCGTCATTTAAAAATTTATATACATCCCTTATATTTATCAACCTAATATTAGGGCTGTGGGTCATAAGGAAGAAAATGTTACATGAATGTTGGAATGTTTGTTATTTCCGATGGGAAAATAGTTTAAACAATCTTTACGCGGGTAAAAAATGTTGATGTAAGCCACTTGGGGAGGGGGGATGTCATTTGATAAGTAAAAAATTACATTAATGCACAAAGAAAATTGTTATTGCTCTTTTAGTGTGCTCTTGAGGGAAAGAAATAACTGAAATCTCAAATTTATTACTTTTTGAAGAATAAAATTAGTTTGAACTTCATTACTAAGGTCAGTCTATGTTAAAAGACAAAGTAAGTTTCGGCGATTTATTGTTACTATTGTTTTTAGTAGTCCATCCATTTGAAACACATTGAGAAAGTTTGATATTATAGAATTACTTCATTCGATTTCAGATATCGTCACAATATAAGCTGACACGTTTCATGTGTGAATATCAGTAAATACGTATAATTTTTGCTGTAAATTGTTAAATTAAAAAATAAATGGAACAAGAAGTTTGATGAAAAATACATAAATCTAAATTGAAGTACGTCACTCCTCAACACACGGTGTGACGCAGTATTACATTCTGAATTATTTATTCTGTGAACGAATTTGTTCAACTTTATAGATAAGGTGAACTCCGTTAATGAAGCACACAATTTAATACTTATATCGGCAGTCAGGATATGCCATATTTAGTAAGAGGCTCCTTAACTGAGACAGCGCTGCAATGCAGAGGATGCTAACAAACCAGCAGATTAAAGAAATCTGTGTGTACTGTGACGTCGCTGGGCGAAAATATATTTCTATACTTTGCATGGTTTTTAAAAAATTCTTCTAAATATAGATGTTAATGTTTCAAAATTATTTAAAACATATTGTAAAAATATATGTTCGTAGTTAAGGACAAGGTTAGTGCATTAAAAATATGACAGATTGTTTCAATTCGGTTTGCTACGGTGAATCTTACCTACGATTAACACTTCAGAGTAAAATTTAACTTACTAAATTAATGTGACTTGTTAGCTTATTTACCAGAAATAATTTATGGTTAAACTCAAATCTCGGCAGATGAATATTTCCTTCCGAATGGTATTAAGTAAACAAACTGAGCCGTTATTTAAAAGAAAACCAGTAGTACGTGAATACCTACAACCTAAGAAAAATAAAAATTTATCTCTGTTTAAATTAATAAAATTTAATAATTATTTATATTGAATAACTTAGAATTTTTATTCAAATTTATTTAATCCTTTTAATTAAACTATACTAAATAAAATTTGTAGTCGATATTAAATGCCCATTTACTACGGAACATAAAACTTTAACACAACATTGAGTCATCTTGTGGTGTTTTAGTAATAATCGTACTGTTTCCATAGATTATTCTTTGAACCTGATTTAGGATCACTCAAATTTGCTATTACTCTGACAAAGTAAATTTATTTTCTTTGTTGGGTCTTCTGTACTTATTTCGTCTCTTACTAACAAAAGCGCCTTCAGACTCTGTAATAGAACAACTATTGCATCATTATGCTTACAGCAATAGACCGATCTCTTCAATACAAGGCTTACTATAATAGAAGGTAATCTGTGAAGATCGCTAATTTTTAAGTTATAAATACTTGTAATTTTTTTAAGAAATCACGTTGACAAGAAATATAGGTCGCTAACATCTACCGGTGAATTTTCCTGAATACATTTAGAAATTTAGACTCCTTTATTCACCATCAGATAATTAACGTAAGTTTTTCTTTCCTGAAGTTTCTTTTATGTGCTAAATTCCTACGTATTTAACTTTTTTTTAGTTTCATAGTTTCTTTATTTTTCTTTCACCCTAGTTAGACTGTGATAAGAATTACGACAAGAGAAAGTTTTCGCAACATTCGCCACTTTTCTGTGTCACAAGACGACGAGGAGAGAGAGAGAGAGAGAGAGAGAGAGAGAGAGATAAAAAAAGGAAAAAGTTGGAAGAAATGTTTTGCGGCGCAGGAGTTTAAACAAAGACTCGATTGTCTTCTTACCGGAGTTATGGCCCAAAAAATTTTAATGATGTTCTCACGTGTAAAATATATGTTAACCTACTAATGTTTGTTTATGAGAACGAACACGGCGTACTGATACATAAAAAGTGCCTCTTAAACTTTCTACAAGAGCAGTGTTCAATGGATACGGGACGTATTAAGAGGCCTATGTATCAGGTGCATGAACTGTATTGTAGCGCGCCACCTTTATTCTTTTATCCACGGAACTGCTTGACTTATTTCCAAGATCTGTATCCACGTAAAGTACTTACACATACTATGCTTCTACCATTTCAAAAATAAATCTAAATCGTAGTAACAGATTGTCGCCATTGTTACTGAGATGCGAGAGATGTACGCTGTAAAAAATTGTTTGGACCTATATCTCACGTGCATATAGAAGTTCTGAGAACGTGAATATGGCGAAGAAATTTCTCATGAATTTTTGGTACATACCCAATTAAAGTACACGAAAAAGTAACACATGTAGGGAAAATGTCAATTTAGTTCGGGAATGGTACACTATCGTATAGTGAAATTTTCATAATTACTTCAATTTCATACATAGAATTTTTATAACTAAGGTAGAATAAGTGGGTCGGACGCCACTTTAACAATTGCCCTGCTGAGGATTGGAAGCACGAAGCATCTCATGATTGAAGAGATTTTGGTCAGCACTTAACATCAAGGTGCTGGTGAGGGGTGATATGATGTGAGAATGGTGCAGCACCGGAACGAAGAGACGGGGGAAACAGGAGATCCTCAAGAAAACCCGACGATCAGCGTCATTGTACGGCACGACTCCAACATGCGAAAATCCGGGGACCCGACCCCGCCGGGTATTGAACCCGGATCGCCTGGTGGTCTGATCATTCGGCCACCGCGGCTCCAGTTTAAGTGATGACCATATAATTTTATCCGTGGAAAGTATAGTTCAAAGTCCATCGCAAGATTCTGTTTTTGAGTTATTCGACTACGGTTGGTATTTTCACTAATTCGGCAGTACGATGAAGCCTTGTATGGGCAGTTAAATAATTGTGTATTTAATTAGGGTATTCATTTAGTTTTTGAACTTTTAAAGTTTTAGTTTCAAGTGTATCTCGCTACCACATAAGTGCAGATAGGCATCCGCGTTAAGTTATTGCGTCCGGTAACGTGAACATGTTGTGAGATAAACTCACAAGGGGTAAGAAGCAAAACATTCAGTATTAAATTACGTTACATCACAAGTCTGACATTACAAAATCTGTAGTCCTCTGTTGCCAGCACACGTCCGTGTTTTTGCATTGCCGCCTGCACATGACGCCGAGTGGTCTGCAGAGCTTCGGGCGTAACGAGATTAGTCAAACACTTTTCAACTCGCAAGAATGATGTTTCTTTGGAATATCATTGAAAGAACGTCGTACTTGTGTATATCCATTTAGGGTTGACCACTACTCATTTAATTATATTTACTACCGGCTCAAAACGACGAATATGGCTGTTTTTGAGATAATTTTTAGGTGTGGAGATCTTGGCGCGGAATCTTTCAAGGGAATAGACGTTTACAATACACAATTGAAACTGTGATTTCAAAAACTACCCAAGTCCACAATTTTATCAAAACGGTATTACTGCTACAAGTTACCAGGCGAACTTGGTTTCATTAAATGGTGTAAATAACACCACACTTTCACTTGCCGCTGCGTTAGAGGCCAGCTGTTAACCGCAGTTCTTGTACTATTTGGTTTATTTCCTTCTACTGAACTATTTTTTTCTATACTTGTGTTTTTTTTACTTCACAGTTTCAGTTATATTTTCGTAAAATTATGGTGTCACCACTGAATATCTTATAGAGGAGAGTCGTAGGTGAGAAGACTGCACACCACTTCAGTGACTCGTGTCTAGAAGCTATGGGGAGGAGTGGTGCGCTTTTAGGCTCCGAACTGGCAAAACACCGTCACCCAGGTGGTCAATTTTACCTGAGATGAGTAGCACATGGCGTTGCTAGTGGCCGTCGGCGACGTGCGTTAGGGGCTGTTGTGTCCCGACGCAATTTCCGCCCGATATAATGAAAACAAACTACGAACTTGATCCCTTGATATTAATTAGGCCTAGGCCTCTGATCAAACGTAGACAAGTTCTAGCTACACTATTATAATTACATTATTCATGCATTACCGAAGTGTGAATCAAATCACTCTGGTAATTTGTCGCCTAAGGCATGACACCCTGTGATTTGACATTGTAGTTTACATGCGTGCACGCTGCCTGGAAGATAAACAATAATTAATACCCTTGGAACCCACTAGTAAAAAAGTTAACACTAAAATTAAATATTAAAAAAATACTCACAGGATACTAAAATTCAGATCGATCAGACCAGTAGTATTGATCACATTCATTAATTAAAAAAAAAAAAACTAGAAAGAGCTGATGATCTTTAAACGGCTAAACAGATTTCCTTGAATCATAGATAAGATCACTCTCGATCAAGTCACCTTTCATACAAAAAACAAAACAAAATCAGTATTGGTTTATTCGTTTAGGAGTTACGATGCCACAGACAAGACACACAGAAACACAGATAGACACGTCAATCTAATAACGCCCCTAACTTTTTGTCGGGGGATTAAAAAGAAACAATTCTCTTTGACGTAACTGCAGTGGAAGAGGCCAGGAAGTAAATAAGTACGGTGATATGGTCGTGGTCGAAATACTACGTATACAGAATGTTGCAAAGTTGCGTGCTAATATTTTTGAGGAACAATTCTTACATTTAATGGAACTAAACTGTTACATGACTGTGGGCAAGGAAACTCACTGTCACTGTACTACAGGACTCATGACTACAGTGCATTGCGCACGAGCTGGTTCACGTTGCTGTTAAATGCTACCATACCGTCCAATTAAATACGACACGTCTAGTATGTAGTTGCCAATAATAGCTGCAATGGCATCCTACAGTAACACGACACGACCTATGTACTATAACTAGAGATGATGCGCAGGAAAACTTGACTGTTTGCTGGATTTCAACACACGTTCAGCGTACCAGAATATTACTTGCTATAGCTTGTACTTGGAGCTGTTGCCATACTTGACTGAGCCAATAAGCCAGTAAGAACCCCGCTATTGTGATATTTGATGCATGTTGTTAGTGAGTGAGTGTGGGTTTGAGCCCCGGTTCCGGCCATCTTGATTTCAGTTTACCATGGTTTCCTGAAATCACTCCATGCGAATGCTGATAATTCCTTAAGGCCTCTACACAATTCAAAACGTTACCATTTTACTTTAACATTTGACTTTACGATAGCTAGTAATACATGGCTGCTTACGGGGTAGAACACAATGACGTTACCAAACGTAAAGTCAGGTAATCTTGACTTTACGTTTCCGGTAAAGTGAAAACCTAAAGGCAAAGTCAATAAAGCCGATTGCATAGAACAGCTGATTGTGTAAGTTAATATGAAAAATCGTTATTTCTGAGCATTGTTTTATTCTCCAGTACTTATATTTAATGAAAACTGTTAACAGGCATCACTTAAATGTATTCGGAAAATCTTGTAAATAACATAGGACAAGTATTTGTAAACGAACTGTAAGTTTCGTCAATTAGTGGCGTTGCTCATGTTTTTGTAAAATATCACAAATTGAAAGTATGTTAAAAACGGGGCTTATTTTTGGAATATCAGCGTGATATGCTTATGTGGCTATAATGATTTATATCACAATAACTTCGTTCAAAAACTAGATTCTCAAATTGTTTTTGAACTATTGGTACTTTAACTTTACGTTCGTATTGTGTACTGACAAAATACTTGAAGTAACGGAAACGTAAAGTCAAATGTTAAAGTAATCAATTGTGTATAGGCCTCCTCACTAACAAGTTGTGAGTCACAGTCTCTAACGAGACGAGACGTAAAGCCCACTGACCTACTTACAAACCCACCTCTGAATGTGAAAATTGTCCCCCTATAATATCGTCATGCAATTTAGCAACATATAATATGTATTAGTGCATTGTTAACGGGATAGTTAAAATAAAGCGACAGGATTCCTGTAGTTGTCTAATACGCAATTTCCCAATACATCCCCCGTTTAGTATTTGATGATACACAACACCGGCTGACAGCTTCACTGAATTCCCCCCTCCCTCCACCCAAAAATATCAGAGATATGGACGTAGGGAGGAGGAAGGGCACGATCGCAGGCAGCCTGTAACACCTGTAACAGCCTGTGTGAGACAGCTCTATTGTGGCCTCACATTTCTGGGTGTCCCTTGGTGATGTAGAGATTAATTCTATTACAGATTAGAAAGTAAATGTATTTCTTATGGCAGAGCTGGGCACAGGGAAAAAATATGACGATAGTTTTGCTGCTATCGCTAAGGCGCAAGAAAAATACGAAACTGTAGTAACGTTAAATTTAAAGAGGCTAGGAAATTACAAATGTCATTTAACTTAATTTTAAAGTAAAAATAAACTAATTTGCGATTTAAATTATCAACTTTATACAACTTAAAATTAAGGAAGGCTCTGTGATTGTTCAGTTTGCACCCATAGCTAGAGATGGTGGAATTTCGCGAATTCAATGACCTGCATGCTAGAATCAAATATACTATGCATACTCAAGCCCCGACTATTAGTCAACTAGCTGCTACTCAGTGGAACAGCAGGCAATGAACGAATAGGCAGGGCTTGATTATGCATAGGATATTTGATTCTAGCCTGCAGGTCATTGAATTCGCGAAATTTCACCATCTCTACCCATAGCTGATAGCAGCGCTCAAGCGGCAGACATTTTTCCCTGTGCCAAACTTTTTTTTAATTGATCTTCCTAACATGTAGAAGAATTAACCTTAGTGATGTTTTAAGAGGCGATGGGACAAGAGGACACGAAGGACCAAGAGACATTGCCGCACGATGCCGTTGGTTCCGGCGCTGCTCCATACATCTTGTCACCCCTCACCAGCTCTAAAGACCTCGATGTTAAGCGCTGACCAAAATCTCTCACTCACTCACCAATAGACATGAAAATGTAGCACGGCCTTTATACGTGTGTCTTGAGTCTTGGTGAAGTAATCCTGGTTACGGTTACAAACATTATAAACATATAATTAAGTTGTTTTCATGATAAATACAACATGTTGTTTTATCATGAAGTCTAAAATTAAGTCACTCAAACATTTATTGGCAATGAATCTGAAACACAGTTGGTGACGATATTCCATCCCACTGTTAAATCCGTAAGGGTCATAAAACTGACGATACACGAATACAAATCGAGGCATTAGACGCAATATTTGAGGACATCGCATACATAGCCCGTTGAAAATGTTAAAGTATTACTACACAAAGTAACAGAGTATTTTGCACTTAAGAATAAAGAAGACACCACCGTTGAACGTAAGCCGAAGATGTTAAAGCATGTCACCGATCCAAGCAAGCAAGTGTGAAAGCAATCAAGCTTGCGTCCAAGCTAGCAAGAAATATTTTTTTATTTAAATAATAATTTCTACAGGGTAAAGAATAATACCTTAATTGGATTGTTGCCGAAGTAACCAATGTCGTAGTTGCAGACACTGTATCTCTCACAGCCCCAAACAAGAACAGCTTTCGCATTGATACAATAGATAGCAAGAAGTGCGATGGCCTCGAATATTGCGTCTAATGCCCCGATTTGTATTCGTGTATCGTCAGTTTTACGCCCTTACGGATTTAACAATGGTATGGAATATTGTCACCAACTGTGTTTGAAATTCATTGCCAATAAATGTTTGAGTGACTTAATTTTTGACTTCATGATAAAACATCATGTTGTATCTGTCATGAAAACAACTTAATTACTATGTTTGTAATGTCTGTAACCGTAACCAGGATTACTTCACCAAGACTTAAGACACACGTATAAAGGCCGTGCTACATTTGAATGTATATTGGTGAGTGAGTGAGATATTTTGGTCAGCGCTTAACATAGAGGTCTTTAGCGCTGGTGAGGGGTAACACGAGGTGAGGAGTACGAAGCAGTACCGGAACCAACGGCATCGTGCGGCAATGTCTCTTGGTCCTTCGTGTCCTCTTGTCCCATCGCCTTTTAAAACATCACTAAGGTCAATTCTTCTACATGTTAGGAAGATCAATTTAAAAAAAGTTTGAAACAGGGAAAAATGTCTGCCGCTTGAGCGCTGGTATCAGCTATGGGTGCAAACTGAACAATCACTGAGCTTTCCTGAAATTTAAGTTGCATAAAGTTGATAATTTAAATCGCGAATTAGTTAATTTTTACTTTAAAATTAAGTTAAATGACATTTGTAATTTCCTAGCCTATTTAAATGTAACGTTACTACAATTTCGTATTTTTCTGGTCTGTTAGTGATAGCAGTGAAACTAGCGTCATATTTGTTCCCTGTGCCCAGCTCTCCCATAAGAAACACATTTACTTTCTAATCTGTAATAGAATTAACCTTAACATCCCAAAGGGACACCCAGAAATGTGATGCCAAAATAGAGCTGTCTCATCATGCAGATTCAGAAAAGCGACACCGATGCAATTAATTTCAGGGAGTTTTCGTATTTACGATCTTCTTTTATTTTGTTATATATCTTTTACGTGGATTCGGAGACTGACAATAAATAAATTAATAAATTCATAAAAAAGGATTCGCGGTTGTTTTCAAAAACATTAAAAAAATTCGTGAATTAGTCACATTCGTGAACGGCGCACAGTGGGTTGGATTCTCCAATCATGGCGCAAAAAATGAGAAATTCAAACATTTTCCCCCAGGCTCAACGACTATCTCATATTGTTGTAATGGGTCTAGTGTGCATTTGTGCAAGATATTTGAATATTTTTTGTCCCCAGGCTGGCTAGCTGAATATGGCAGTTTTGAGAGCTCCCAACTGGTCGGGTTTGATGCTTACACATATAGCGTAAATGCGATGGCACGATTATCAGTACCGGCGATTCTTAGCTACATTTATATACTTAATCGAATTCGCTACAAATCTATGTAAAATGGAACATAAAATTTTAGTATCTGAGGAAAGCAGTAACATTTAAAACTGCCACTATTTGAACATATTATTCAGGAACTAAACAGAGTTTTAAGATATAGGCCACAAATGGCCACGAAACTTTTTGTGCCAGACTGTAGCCCAAACATAGCTGTAACACAGACTAAATAGTAATACAGACGTGCAATTACGTGGCGGCTCTTTTGATACGGGCCAACTTCGCCTTATTGGCTGCCCGAGATTGTTAATACAAGCCCCGTGTCTATTTGGTTTCTGCATGTTACGTCAGGTTTCCAATTGGCCTGGATACCGGCTAGCAAGACAGCTGCCTAACGCTGATTGGCCGTAGGCTTATCCGCCATGTTGCTGGCCAGGAAAGACATTTTGCTGGCGTGTGTTACTGAGTTCGCTGTTCTGTCGGCTATTTCGCTTCTGTATTCCTAACTATTCTGTGGCTGTATCATGTGTCATCACCACAGTTGCCTGCCCTGCGAGGTAACAGGCAAGAAATACTGATAGTCAGTGCGTTACCGGCATCCGGCTTCGCCAGTCAGAGAGAATGGCCAGTGCTCTTGTACTTACAAGTCAACGAAACAACAACGTTTCTAGTGCGGCCGTTTAAGATCGGTATTGATATACTCCTTCTCAGAGTTAATGTTGGTGTATAAAACGTATGTGAATGAGTATTGTAATTTATTTTTTTATGTACTTAGCATATTTAGTGGGCTCCTGATCAGCAGCAACAACAAAACAGGTTTTCTTAAATGGAATGTTTCATTCAATATTATGTTTCGAATCAAATTAATGTTTCACTATTGAGTGACTTAAGGTTGTTCAAGTGCGATAAAATTATAACTTTATATTTCTATGAAATATTGATATTTTGTAGACGATAATTGTGAATACAGTTTCCTGTTGCAGAACAATTTTAGCTCTCATAGATTTCTTACAATGGTGCGTCAAAATCAAAATTTGTTTGTTACGCGGTCATGCAAATAGCGAAAACTAATGTATCTACTTAAACGAAATAATTCACTGTGAACTAACAACACATGAGCTTTGCAATAAAACATTTTAAAATTCACAACGTAATATTTTGAATTTTTTAAAAAGATCGCAAATGTACGGAAAAATAATAAATTCAATGTTTTTAAATACAAAAATGGTTAATGGGTTATTTTCTAAATGCTTTATTACGTAGTTCATGGCACGTTAATTCAACGTGAATTATTTTACTTAAGTAATTAAATTGGTTTTCACTATTTGCATGGCAGGAACATACAAATTTTGACTTTGACGCACCGTTATGAGAAAACTATTAGAGCTAAAATTGTTCTGTAAGAGAAAACTGTACTCACAAATAACGTCTATAAAACTATCACTGTTTCATAGAAATATAAAATTATGATTTTGTCGCACTTGAACACCCTTAATGCACGTGGCACTTTCTAGTAATGCAATAAGGTGACGGGTGTTATCGCGTTTTCTGGCGGCTTGTGCTCCTGCTTAGAGTAGAAAATCTTAACGTCAACGCATACCACAGTAGTAAACAAAACAACATAGTGTACGTAGATAGGAATTGGTTAATCTTTTCAATATTACCAAAACATGCCAACACGAAGGCATTTAGGAGTGTTGATGCTTCACACAAAAATATTTGAAAGCTTTTATAACAGTGTTATAAACTAGTACAGGTTGACTGAATATAACGAGTTGAAGAACTTTCTAAATTACTTTTCCGAAAAGTATGTTAAAATGTAGAAAGATTGCAACCGTGATGGTAAGAGATTAGAGGGGATGTATTCATCGTGGTTGGACACGATGTAGCTTTAATCGCACAAGAAGAAGCCGGCTCCCAGAACAATGAAGTGAATGAAACTCCGACCCGAGAGAGAAAACGTTGTCGCTCAAAGGTACTATTTAGCGAAGCACGCGAACGTAATAAAAAAACTTGTTAAGAGTACTGCTGATAAACAATCCACTCCTGAGGCTGTTGGGGTTTTATGTACGCTTGCGAAGGAAGGGAAACAGAGATAGTTCAGCATGTGTGAAAATTATTAGCAGTAGCAGTCCACAGACTTCAAAACGAATGTGCGAGTCATTGGCGGACCCCGACAAACATTGCATTCCGTTCTCAACTAAAGAAGCCCTATCACATCTAATAGAAGCTAAACTGTCAAAACAAACCTACAACGTAATAAGATCGTCTGCGAAAGCTAAACAAGCTGAACTGAATTGAATTGTTTATTGTCTTAAGGCCCAAGGAGCAATTGACATCGTCAGGTACAGAAGTAGTAAACAGCAAAATAAACACTGATACTAGACATCAAGCATGGTGTAAAAACAAACATTAATAAAAGCCATTAAGCATGGTACAAAACCAACATAAATACAAAACATCAAAAGGCCAGATCAAATGTACAATTAAAATATTAATCTAAATTATAAAACGGGTTGTTGACTAGCCATCTAAACACTGTGGTTTTAAATTTCTGCGTATTAACAGTAAACAGACACAAAGACATGTATTCAAAATTATTTTGCGTCTAGGATAGACGAACTTGAGCTTGGTTTAATAAATAACTGTAACGAGTATTATGACAGTGAATATCGCTACCTTTAAAATATATATTTAAATTATCTTTAACATAAAGTGAACATGTATAAATATACTAACTAAGTACAGTAAGAATTTGTTCTTGGATAAATAAAGGTCTACACTTAACATTAGTTCAAATTCTAATAGCTTGTTTTGTATTTTTAGAACTCTCTTAATACCAATACCATTGCCCCAAAGGTGAAGGCCATACAATAAAATGAAATGGAATAAGGCGTAATAAGCACTTTTAATAAAGGGTTTAGATACCCTTATTTTAAGATGTGATAGTTAAAATATGACCCTTGACAATGTTACATATTCATGATTGATTTGCAAAGACCATTTCAGACCACTATCTAAAATAACACCCAACAACTTAACATTACTGTTCGCAGCTAGGACATCAATGTTTGACTTATGTAATGAAAAATATATTTCTTGAGTTTTAGACTCATTCCAGATGAGTTCATTAGCTGAGAACCATTTTTTTCGCATCATTACAAGCTACATTAATAAGTTCTCTTAAGGTTGTTCAAGTGGGGAAAAAACATAATTTTATATTTGTATGAAATAGTGTTAGTTTTGTACACATTACTTGAGAGTACATATACCTCTAACGGAAAAAAATTAGCTCATCTAGTTTTCCCGTAATGGCACTTCAAAGTCAAAATTTGCGTATTTTTACTTCATACAAAACTTGAAAACCAGTTAACATA